>JAQMCW010000009.1:11755394-11768836 GCA_030068335.1 Chrysichthys cranchii
AAGATTGACACGCTTTCTTTTACCACTAGACTTATCTTTGGGTGGCATAATGATGGCACTGGGCAGAAAAACAGTGAGAAACACCAAATAATCGCCGAAAAAACAGTATAGCTTCACAACGACCACAGCTCAACCGAAGCTTGTAAGCAACTAGTAGCACGCACGCCACTGCCGCCTAGCGGACAATTGCTGAACTACAGGACTCAGTTCGCAACACCCGGGATTTTTAAACTTTTGTAGAGGACATTCTGGCTATCAGCTGTATACAACAGCACCCCATGACATGCATTCCAGCTAAAAAAAATCTATTAGAAACGCTAATTTTGCATCATTCATACAAAATGAATCAGAGGAAGAAGAGGGTTGTTGTCAAAACTATGTGCATTTCAACTTTTTATGAGTTTTATTTTGAGTACTTTTTTCAATTGCACAGGACTGTGTGGCATTGGGTGGCACTGTAAGAAACAGCTAGCTTTCTCTGTCAATGTTTAGTGTGCTTTGAAAATATTTTGTATTCACATATTTTAGTCTATCCAGACAGTAATAAAGTACAAGTAGGGGGTTTTTTTGCTTTGAAATGTAGTGGAATAAAAGTATAAAGTCTGCAAAAACGGAAAATACTTTAATAACTTAAAAAGATTTGAAAGAAAAATACCAAAGTAAAGGAACAAATAACTTCATTACTGTCCATCACTGCTGGTGAGGGAACAACTGTTTAAAGCTGCTATAGCATAAGTGACAATAGGAACTAACTTGATTCATTGATGTTCCACAACATTAAACATAACTATAAATATATTACAAAATAATACTACATTTCTTTATTTAATGACAACATTTGTGTTGGCAAATTGCTGTGGTTGAGGAGGTATAAAAAATAAACATCACACCACACCTTTGTTGAGTATCTAATCCTATAACGGCATGCCCCACTGTGTTTGATTCTCCGTTCAACTAGAATTTATAAATAGAAGTAATTAAAAGAGTATTTTCCACCGGCTGCTAAGGAATCAACACAACTTGAAACCTGAGCTGTTCGGAAAATCATTCCCCTTCTCTTACATGACAAACATTTTCAACACTGCATCTCTAAACAGACCACTTTAGACAGGAATTTTATGTCCAGGACTTCTGTTGGTTGGCACTGTTCCTACCTTTTCCCCTGTGCCTCCAGGGAAGAGACAGGTGAGGAATCCAAATAACTGCTACTGTGCTTGAGCTTTGTTCAGGCATCATGTTAGCTTCCTCTATAACATCACCATAATTTAGCCAGAAGACAGAAATCTGCACTCGAACACAACAGCGGGTGATTTATCGCGTTTCAGCCGTGAGAGGAACTCCTCCAGAAGAATAAAGAGGCTGGATAATGGATTACAGAAGAGGCAGGACAGATTACTGATGCAACTCGCACTAAATTCAGTCTTCTGTGCCAGCTGTCTGTAGCGTTATCGCTCGAAGCTAACTGGGAACATGACAAGATTTACACGACTACGTGCAAGACATTCCCTGATTATATCGAAAAGAAAACAGGCAGATACATGGTGACAAACGTTCCAGTAATACGCTACATGGAATCTCTAGCTAGTATAGTGAACATCTTTAATTTATGTGCAAATATTTGCGCCGCTGACTGTAACGGAACGTCCTGCCAATCAAGGACGAAAGATAAACGAGAAGCCGATTTGTTTGTGAGGCAGCCATATTAAGAAAAGACTTCTGAATTACGAAACAAAGATGGTTGCGAGATTTTGCATGCAACGTAGACACCCTTATGTGACTATTACATACAGGAAGAGCAGTATGATGTCTTTGTCACATGACTCAGGTGAATAGGAAAACTGATATCAAAACTGTGGAATGTAGATATTTTGAAAGCTGGCACCCGTTGAGTTAAGGCTTCATAAATTGATATTTAGGCAGGTTTATGTCTGTTAAAAGAAAAAAAAACAAAAAAACGTGAAAAATCATACAGAGGCTTCATGGAGCCCTATGAACGCCACCATTAGAAAAAAAAAATGCTTCAGTTTATTTAATATTGTTCTAAGGTAAGGTAACATAAACTTTAGGTAACTCGTCCCCTAATTACTAAGTATTTATTTGGTGAATATATGGTAAATTAGAGGATGTTATTGGGTAATTACAACAGGTAATAAGTAGGTAAATACAGAAAAACTACAGCTGAACTGTTTTGAGACCCAAGAGGAAATTTCCTTAAATTCACCATTAAAGACCCTTGCATATCACATTATACCCATGTCTTTTATATCAAAATGTTCAGAATCATCTCAGCTCTGTCTTATAATAGATCCTATTAGACCTAGCGCACTGTGGAAACAGACAATTTGGCCCGAAAGCTGAAAAGTTGAAGTCAGACTTTCTCAAAATTTATATAATGACTGCAGTAACTTCGGCCGCCTTAAAACCTTTCGTGCACGATTTTCGTGTTTGTCTTTTTGCCGATGTCGACAGAAGGAACTGAACTGCGCTGTGCTGAACTGAACTGAACATCCTCTTCACCTCATAACTCTGTATGTAAGTCACAGATGATCTTGCAGTAAAATGGAATTCAAAAGGGCAGACTCTACAGATTCAGGCAATGTTTGGACTGTATTTCTGTGCTGTAATATCGCAAAGATATTAATAGAAACGCGGGGGAACGTTCAGTTTGATGCAGGGTGCGTTCACTGGCCTCTGAGGGTTAAATACTAAGAAAAATCTCCACTGTTACCCTAACCCTTACTTTAACTCAACAAAAGACTGCAATAGGAAGAGTTACTTTATGATAAATTATAGTATATAAATGGGTAATTGCCACAGATAATAAGTAGGTAAATACACAGAGTGTCCAGCTCAAATACTACTGGAAATGTCTTTAAAGGGGTCATTGCATTGTTTTGTCATTAATTTTTTCAGTGGTCTCTAGTATGAATGAATGCCCCGTGAGTCGGTTTTGGTGAAAAAAAAAGCTCTGGTGCTCCTGTTTCAGGCTGTTCTAGTTTGTGGAGGAGTGGGTGGGGGAGAACGACAGGGTTTCGGCTTGCTCATGAATATTCATGACATGCAAATGTGTCACCTCTGATTGGCTAACAGCACTGTGATGCTTCCTCCAGTGAGTCATTGCTGTTAGCTCCTCTACTCTCAATAGTTAGCTTCTACCTCCCGAGACGGGCTCTGCTCTCTCCTGGCCACAAAATCAAAACTGTCTTCCCGTGGGCGTTCGCAAGCCAAGGTGTGTGAGGCCATGACAACTAATTTTCGAAGTCATGTACGTTCGAAGGGCTTTTTCTGAGTCGCTCGTGTTTCTGTCTATGTCCTTTCTATGGCTAATGCAGGCAATGGGGGTAGAAGAACATTTTCACGTGCAGCATGCAAGAGCAAGCATTAAACGGTTTCTCGAGGAATGACACCTTTAAGTATTTAAGCTACCAAGTAAACACTTAGTAATTAGGGGACTGTATAAAGAAGGGTTACCAAACTTTAGTACTCCTTTATTGATCCAACTTGCTCAAGATAAAAAAAAAAAAAAAATTGCTGTTAACCTAAGCTATTTCTTTTTTCGATTTTTTTGGCAAAAATCTGCCGGTGGAATCCCTGATACATAGCGTTTCCTAATATCACTTGGCAGGTATTTAATAATCTCTACCTGTAAGACAAACACGTTGATACATTTTAACTTCCTTTAACAAACTCAAAAGATTTTCTATTTATCTTGCCAGAACGAGAGAGCATTGCATGAGGGCATCGTTCACGCTGGAAAATCTAATAAAACCAAAAGCATACTAATGAACGGCGGGGGAGGAGCTTGGCTTTCGTGGGGCGTCAGTTCATCTCAGAGAGTTCAGAAGGTTATTTTACGAACTCTCAAGCTCCTGCAAACCGTTAGCTGTACATTTTGAATACCTCTACTACAATCGATAATAATGAATAATTCTTTGTAACTGTGCAACGGAATTCTAATGACTAAAACATAACTTCAACCTGGAGGGTTCGAGTGATTAAAAAATGTTGAATAAAAAAGGATTATTAAAAAAAAAATCGAAATCTAAACTAAAACTAAATTTTAACATCCTGCCAAAATTAATACTGGTGTTTTGCGAGTGTTGTGTTGCTGGGACAGAAGCCAGAGGAACAGATGGGGAGGACAGAGGAGAGCCATTTGCTGGGGAAGCAGCCAGGCTCTCCTACCATGGGCCACATGGAGCGGTCACTCGAAAGGAGCCCCATTCTTTTCATCCTTCAAAGCATGTCTTTATAAAAGGAGATTTGCATATGCCTGAGATTAATTAACACAAACATTTAAACTACACCTTACGTGATGTGAAGCCAGGTCATACCTATGTAGTGTTTTCTGGCGTGTCACTGTCCCGCAGTGTGCTGCTGGTTCACTTCACCGAGGGTGTAGATTAATCGTATATTCAACACGGTATGCGCAACGACAAGAAATATGGATTGGGCAATCTAAATGAGATCATAAAATATCAAACTGCAGAGGACGGATATATATTTCCTCATTCGACGCAGGCGCTCGTGTTTATCATCCTCTCACAAAGCCATTCTCTCTCCTTCACTCTCCGTCCTGCCCTTGAGGGAAGGAAATTAGCCACAATGATTTACTTGAACTCAAAGCAGCATGTCTTCAGGGACACTCTGCCTCTAATGAACTCATTTACCTTGCTTTAATCACAAATTCACAGCTTGGTCTCTGTGCTCCCCCGGCACACTCAACAAATCGCGCTGCCCTGATATCCGGGAGCCACGGTGCCACCTTACTCCCATTGCACGCTGAAGTTTGCTGAGTTGGAAGGATTTTCAATGAGGTCCCGATTAAATTGCAGTTCAAAGCCGCTTTGTTTTGCTCCCTAGCATTTATTTGTGTCCGTCTAAAGCGCCACAGAACCATACGTTACTTGTATTGATATTTCTGTCAGCATGTCAGATCAGAGCGTTCCAAATCAGCCTGAGCGATGGAGAGCTAAACAATAAAGGAAGGTATACAAAATGTCACTCCTGGCATTATTTCCCTCGTGAAAGGGTAGAGGAACTATGCTTAATTAATCCCTCTCCAAAAGAGCTAAAGTTAGTCTTATAGCTTGGCATCCTCTTTTCCACTGCAGTGGAGTTAATAGTCATTATCTTGTCTTCGTCTTGCCGAGGATGTCTCTCTTTTCCTCTCAGACACTGATCTGCAAGCCCTGTTGTAGCTACTCCGAGGTTGCAACAGTTTAAATCTCTTGCTTCCAACATAAGCCTAATGTAATCTGGGGCTAGGAGTCCAATAGTTCAACTAAACATGCTAATGTGGTTAACAATGAATGAAAGCTATTAGCCACCAAATAACATGTCATTTGCATAGCACTAATCGGTGGCAATTTGCTTTCACTCGCTAGTAACAACATTAGCATTTTTGACTAAATTGGTCCTTTAAGCCTGGCAAATAACTCCCTGAATACCTCAGCACGTTAGGTTAGCATACGCTTCACCATTCAAGTACAGTGGACAAGTACGTCCAGCTTTTATAAAGAGAAATGTAGGCATTTTTTTTACAGCACTTTCCAGCTAAATGAGACGTCCTTTCCCTTTTATTGACATTAAAGCTCTATATGCAGTGTACACATACAATAACTTGGGCCCAAACAGAGTTTGTTAAATTAACAAGACAGAAAGACATTTCTGATGGAACGACGTTGAACACTGGCTAATCCCTGAGTACAATGAAACACTGCTAGGTGGTTAGCTAACACCATGCTAGCTGTCAGTTTGTAATGTGCACTATTATTTTATTAAACTAATTATCTGTTAGTCTGCTACATGCAAACACTTTAGGCCTATGTTCATTTCTATAATGAGATTTAACAGGCTAACTGCTAATTACAGTTCGAGGGGTTGGGGCTGCAAAATACACAGGGGAGAAATGATAAAACACATCTAGCTTTCCACATACAAGGGAGAGTAAAAAAAACTAAAGGTTTTTTTTAAAAATATACTTTTAGAGTAAAAGACAAAGCATGGAGTAGAGACATCCTTCTTCTCCAGTGAAGAAGAAATTCAAAAGTCAGCCGTCCCCCAAGAAAATCATGTTAAGGTTTTGTTTGGACATGAAGGTTCCTATTCTGGTGCATTTTCAAGCGCATGGGCAAACAGTGAACAGTGCAAATGACTGTGCATTGATGCGAAATAAACTTAAACCTGCAATTCACATCAAAAGAAGAGGAATCCTGTCCAAAACAGTCTTGCTGCACCATGACAATACACGTCCTTCTACAGTAGCAGGGGCTAGTTGAACGATACAACAAATGTGTCGTCTTGCATGGGGACTATTTGGAAAAGTGATATGTTCAGTTTCTCACAGTTACTTCTATTAAAGCCATTGAATGTATTTTGCCTTTTCTTTTTTGTGATTTGCCCTCAGCTCATTTATCATGGACAAATTAGATATTTTCCAGGTTTTTATTCACAATTAAACACACACACCCAAAAAAAAAAAAACCAAGCATTTAAAGACATTCACCCAGCCTGAAACATTACCAACATGTATCAACTTGTTTTGTTACGCTGTAACAATGTTCACTGCACACGATAATAATGGATTAAATGATGAGATTCAGTGCACCCTGTGCAGGAGGGAAAAAAAATCGGTGATCAAGACGTTAGCTGCTAGTTATTTTTAAGCTCATATTTCAACCTGAAAACCAAAAAAACCCAAAAAACTGATCCTGTCATAAAGCGGCTGGAAGACGAGTATTTTATAAGGTATAATTCCATCATAAAGCTTAGCTGAGAAGAAGAGCCAAGGCTCACGGTGTGACCTTCTCCTGAGCATCCGGTTCAGCTACTTTCATGCTGAGGAGAGATTTCACTTGCCACGTGTTGGCCATCTAGGCACAAAATTGAATGAGAGCATGGGTGGATTATCCACACAATCCCGCTTAAGCAGCTGGGGATCCTTTCAAAAACCGAAATGAGTGTCAATTCTGAGCCGTATTTTTCAGTCACTGATTCCTCCGTTCAAACGTTACCATGTATCAGGAGGCACCGTTGAAAGGGATGTACGACGGAGAGGTATAATCTGGTGAGAAGAATGCAATGCAACGAACCAATTTCAATAGTTTTCATATACACTTAGGTCCATAAATATCTGGACAATGACCAAAGAGTTGCTGTCTATCGTAGTATGTTGGAATTGGAATTCAATAATTAATATGAGCTGTGCAGACTTTCTGCTTTTATTTGAGGGTATTTACATCCAAATGGGGTGAAGCGTGTCGGAATGATCTCAATATGAATCCAAAGAGCTGTCAGTAGCAGTCAAGCAAGCCATCGTTAGGCTGAAAAATCAAAACAAATCCATCAGAGAGACAGAAAACAAATTAGGATTGGCCAAACTGAATATTTGGTACAGTCTTATAAAGAATGAATGGACTGGTGAGCTCAGGAACACTACAAGGCCTGGAAGAACACACACACACACACACACACACACACACACAAAAAACGGTGGCAGACGACAGAAGAATTTTTTATCTGCTGAACAACAACAACAACAACAAAAAAAAACCCTTCACAACGGTTGGTCAAATCAAGAAAGCGATTTAGGAGGTTGGCGTATCTGTATCAAAAGTCCACAAATCAAGAGCAGACAAGTATAGAGTTGGTAAGCCCGAAAAGCAGGAAGAGCATAGAGGTTAGAGTTTATCAAAAACATCTACAAGGCTCATGCAGTTCTGTAAAAAAAAAAAAAAAAAAAAAAAAAAAGGACCAACTTATGGACAGTTGTTATAAAAATCAACTTGTACCAGATGGACAGGTAAGAGAAGAGTATGGAGAAGGGAAGGACTTTCTCATGATCCCAGGTCTACCACCACATCTTACAGTGTGAGGATGGATGACCGCCAGTGAAACTGGTTCCTTTGTACTTACTGATGTATTGACTGACTACTGACAAAAACAACAGGTTGAATTCTGAAGTAAACTGTGACCCAAGTGCTCATCCTCATTGGAAGGCACACAACTCATTAGAAGGCACTTTATACTGTGGATGAACAATGACCTGAAGCATATTTTGAAAGCAACCCAAGATTTGCTGAGTCAAAGTACAGAATTATTTTGCAATGGCTAAGTCAGTTACTTGACCTAATTGAGCATGATCATGCTGAAGACAAAACTAAAGGCAACATGGCCAAGAACAAGTAAGAACTGAGTATATCTGAAGAAAAAGGCCTGGTCAAGCATCACCAGTGCCAAAAACAGCATCTGGTGATGTCTGAGGGTTTCGGACTCCAGGCAGTCATTGACTGCAAAAGATCTGCAACCAAGTATTAAAAATAGCAGTTTAATGTATGATTATGTTAGTTGGCTTAATTAATTGTCACCCCTTAAACAGAGGCGACCACACATTACCTGATGTGCATATCAATACCCTTAAATTAAGGCTATACGTCTATACTTTGATGTTATTTTCATCATCTCCAATGTACTGTGGTAGATAAATGATAAAAATAATAATAACTATGTCAATGTCCAAATATTTATGGTTCCAACTGTAAGTACATGTTCTGATGACAAACTGTAATGTGTTAATGGGTACATGCAAATGTATTAAAAAAGGCATCTCACATATCAGCTAAGTAATAAGTTCAGTTGTTTTTAAATGAAGCAAGTTAGGTTTTATATTCTATACTTCAAACCTAAATAGCATTCGAAAGCAAAATAACACATTGGATTGTCAGTTTCTCAGAGTGTGCAATTTTTTAAGCAACATGACAAATGTCATCAGGAACAACGCCTCTTTTCTAAAAAAACCCCCAAAAAACAACAAAAAAAAACAAGACAACAAGTAACATTCCCTTGTTATATACATATTTTTTTATTCTTCCTATATATTTATGTCCCCTTTACATTTTTTACTGTTGATGTCTGTCTGTTCCAGTAGATGAGATCGATAAGGGGATATGTGCACTTAAAGTAAATTGATTTCTTGTTGTGAGGCACAGGAAATAGGAATACGATCATGGAGTCTTTCATTTCAAAAGGAAGACTGCTCTACCTCCTTTCACACAGAGATAAACCAAGAGCGCACTGCAGAAAATGACTTTCCTCGAGGCCTCCTGGTGAAACCCCATATGTTTTTAAAGGCAAAATAAAAAAACGCATATTTCAAAGGGGAATGAATACACTTTCTTCTTTTCCATAGAGAAGCAAAATAAATGATTGAAAAAGTGCCTTGAAAAAGGCCAGGCTGAAAAGCCTGATCGGGATCCCATCATCACTTTGAATAAGTAGCCGTTAAAGCTACTCAGTAGGGTGATATATCATAGCCGTCAGGAAGGAGAACGTGTGCCATCTGAATATGATACTGCTTATCCAGCAAGCCATCTTTCTTTAGTCATTATAACCGTGCTGAGCTAATTGAACTACATTTAAACCCATTCCCTGCGTCTATGACAAGCTTTCTGTACAGATCGTTAGATTAATTTTCCAGCAAGGATCACTATTATTGACTGAAACATCTGCATGAGAATCTTCAAATCATGAAAACGTCATCTGGCCTGGCTGCATTGTCTTTAGCCCCTACAGATGTTCAACGGCATTATGTCATGGAATCAATATTTTATTAAATGTCACTAGACATTAGCTGAGGTGTATGATATGTTTGATGCACACAAAAGCAGTCAGCCAATCCGGTCTCCAATCCATCCATAGCGTTACCTTTAAACCAGGGGTTCTTAAAGTATGGGTCAAGGCCATCAAGAATGGGTCGCGAGGGCATGGCTAAATAAAAATTTTAGTCATGAGAAAAAACGTCCGACTGAGCAACAAAAGCAGCCAGTGACCAGGTCCCCAACCTTTTTTGCGCCACGGACCGGTTTAATGGCAGACAATATTGGGTGGGTAGAATGTTGTGATGGAGGAGAGCGGCACGGCCCGGTACCAAAAGACTCACAGACCGGTACCGGTTCTATTATTATATCTATGTTTCATAATTGTTCCTGAGCATTTTTGTGTTTGTTTTGGATATCCAAAAATAAAAAACAATTTTTGAGAATCATGCTTGAGATTTGTAACTATAGCAGCTACTTTTTTTTTTTTATGAGGAAAGCTATGCAGATATAGGGAGAACATACAAAACTTCGCACAGACAGTGCTGCAAGCTCAGAATCAAACCAGGAACCGTGCCTCTGTGAGACGCCAATGCTTCCCACTGCGCCACCATACCACCCTGATTAACTAATCACAGCATATACGCCATAATATCACTACGTGTCCTCTGTGGTACCCCACCATGCTCAGGTACAATCAGCATAATTATGGCCCTTTGTTGACCTATAGAATCAGCCCTCATGAATCTACCAACAGTATTAAACATATGGCAGCAAACTATTCACAGAAAATTCATTTAAATGCATTCATTTAACGTCATCCATTATGCTCCCAAATAAATATCTTGTACAAATGATCAGCAAGAAAGGAAAAGCTGATGTAATATACTAGCTGAGAGAGAAAAGATTGTTCCGTGCAATCTCATGTTGATCAATCATTAGGGTAAAAAAAAATAAGGAGGGAGGATGGAATGATGAGTCACTGTCAGTTTCCTAATAGCCCTTCAGGCATGACAGCTGTATTAGTGACTACCACATATTAATAATTGGAAATGTAAATGTGTATGCTGGGCAACAAGAAATAATAAATACATATCCGAAATTCTACACACCAATTCTAGAGTGTGTATGGATTGGGCCTATCCTTGGAACAATGGGCATGAGAAAGGAACACACCTTTGATGGGTTACCGCTCCATT
The DNA here is from genome assembly GCA_030068335.1 of Chrysichthys cranchii. Lineage (NCBI taxonomy): Eukaryota > Metazoa > Chordata > Actinopteri > Siluriformes > Claroteidae > Chrysichthys > Chrysichthys cranchii. The sequence continues at coordinate 11,766,190 of JAQMCW010000009.1, forward strand.
GCAAGGCACCATGTGGGCTAAAGGCATTTAAACATATTTCTTCTATCAGCATGTTTTTGTGACATTGGAGGAAACTGTAGTACCCTGAAGAAACTCGAGCAGACCGAAGGTAAAAGTGCTCAGAAACCCGAGACAGAGACTAAGGCAGAGTTAGGAAAAAATACCACTGAATAACTGCACTACTGACAACTCTTTAGCTGCACAACTGACAATTCTTTGATGCCATCTCTATAGCGACTCCACTGACGCAACTACAAACCGTTTATATGTTCATTAGCAGTAAGAACTGACCATGCAAACTCATCAGCCCTGCAATATCAGTCCCTCCTTATGAAACTTAATTGCAAGCAAATAACGCAGCAACAAGAGGCCTTGTATCCAAGCGTTAATTAACTTAATTCAGTGTGTCTTAACAACTCTGTCTACATACAAGAGCCTAACTTCAGCCCAGCGTCCTCATCGACTGTCCTGCTATAATGAGCCGAGTGGGTAGACCTCCAGCGCTGTTTATTAGCTCTGATAGAATAAGTTCCTCCAGGACACCCACTTTCATAAATCAATCTCCAGAAATTGATTGTTTAGTTTCACATCAACTCCCACGTTCACACTCGATCCCATGCCCATTGCTCCAGATGGCTGTTTGGGAGTTTTCTGGTTTTTATAGAGGGTGTCACTTATCTCTGGCGGGAGACCAATCCTACCATCATCTACAAGAGACAGGTCCAAGATGGAGGAAAAAAAAATAAAAAAGAACTGGCACTTATCTTCCTAAAATGATTGTGAGTTAATTATGCTTGCCTCCAGCTACAGTGATGGAAATATTGGGCCATTATGGAATTTTAGCTCAAATTGAATTGGGCTATCGTACTGTGGCTTGAGTGAAATTTGGCCCCCTTAACATGCCGATTGAAATAAATTACTGAAGCCATGGATATACGCGTTACTTCCGTTTTTATTCCTTTTCTTTTTCCAAATGTCAGCTTTCTCTAAGAATGACGGTACCAACCAGTGACAGGGTTAAAAGGCTCCTGTTTTAGCTCAGGTTCAGCGAATCCAGTCAATCATATAAGCCCACTGAGACCCTTAAAACGAAAGCACGGTGCAACTTTAATGCTGCCAGGTACAGGTCCGAGAGGAAATATCTTTGCGGCTCTTCCAAAAAACATGAGTCAGAGCCAGAGGTGACGCTCTGTGAAATAATTCTGCTAGATCTTAAGCCAGTATATGTAGAGTCAGGCCCGGGTGGTTGCTCTGGCTGAGGACGGAGGCGATTAAATGTGGATTAGGTGCACTGTAACACTGCACTCAATCAGATAGGAAAAAGGATAAGACAAGAAGAGACAAGTGCTATCTAAAAACACACATGACAAATGCAATACCTAGGATTAAGGAATAAATAGGCGGGGGGGGGGCTTGCTGATACAGGAAAATAATTAACAATGGCCTGGTGTGATGTGACATGAAGTGGAGGACTGTTACAGGATCAGAATCCTGCTTCGTTGTCTTAGTACACGAGAGTAGCGTTCATTGGACATTTCATCCGATTGTCGAGTGATTGTACTTATTGATATTAACCATTACAATAATAACAGAGACAAGCACAAAGAAAACTTTTATAAAAAATGTTCTATATACAACCCGTGCGCTATATGTACAAAAGAAAAGACCGCCGCATGGAGGAGAAATAAACATTGCACACAAAGCCATTGCATCTTAATCACTTTTACATGCTTTTCCACAACAAAGTTGATTATTTTCCAATAACAGCACACCCTGAAGCATTCTTTCCGTCTTGGGCCACAGCATTTTGCTTGATGATTAAAATTTTAATTTATTAATATATGACACATCATACTCTTTACCCATTTGTGTTTACACTTAATGTTGTGGTTCCTGTTCATTCACTTATGCTTTATTATGCTATAGATGATATGCCATTTATAAATTACATCACAACAGCTCCAGATTTTTTTTTTTTATCTCGCTCTTTTGAACTTGATAAAACTAGAGAAAAATTAATAAGAATGTATTTTTTAATAAGAAAAAAAAAATCCCCATAGGTTTTCATGTCATAGAGAGCACAATACTCCTTTGTCCCAAAGGCTCTTATTTGGTGTAAAAGTTATTTGCTAACTTTCTGACATTACAAAGCTCTAACACATGAGTGTCCCCTTCAGTAAAGGTTAAACCAAAATCTCTTTGCGTAAATCTCGCCATATCAATAATAATGCTTTTCTTTGTTAAATAACAACTCAAATCGTGGTCCATTTCTTATTAGCGTTGGATTATGTGGAGCAGCTGCCATATAGTGTCCCTGTGAATGAGCTGTCATAGAAACAAAGTACAGGTAGTCCTCAAGTTACGATGGAGATGAGTTCGGCCACGCTCATCATAAGTCGAAAATATTGTAAGTTGAACAACTTAGCCTAGCTTAGGTATCTCAGCCTAGATTAGCCTAGCTTACGTAACTAGGTTGAAATTATGTTTTTCCTGCTTGTTTGAAACTCCACCAACATCTCAAATGTTCTTTTGTTTGGTTAGTTAAAATATTTGTGTAGTGCTGCCACTAACGACTAATTTTTCGATTAATCGATTAATCTTAACGATTAATTTAAAAAAAATCAAGCGGTTGCAATTTTCATGTGTT
>JAQMCW010000009.1:11778610-11789506 GCA_030068335.1 Chrysichthys cranchii
CGCAGGTTTAAGAGTGTAGAAAGTGTTCAAGAGCATAGGAAGTGTGGGAAAGGTTTATAATGGGTTGTACTTCGCTCTCCAGCCAGCAGGCAGCGCTCGACCACGCCCCCGCTGCCACGGGTACTTATAAATCCTACTACGTGGATTTCACCTATTGCGGTGGGGCTCTGGAATGTAACCCCCGTGATAGGTGAGGGATGACTGTATATATATACTGTACTATATATATATAGGAATGGAGACCTCAGTCTTCTCCACTGGAGGGAGAGGAAATTCAAAAATCAGCCCTTCCTCAAGGAAATCATGTTAAAGTTCTTTTGGGACATGTAGGAGTCTATTCCGGCACCTTTCCAAGCACCTGGGCAAACAGTGAACAGTACAGATTTCTGCATGTTGCGTGAAATGAACTTAAACCTGCAATTCACAGTGAAAGAAGAGGACTGCTGTCCAAAAACAGTCTTGCTGCACCATGACAATGCACGTCCTCCTACAGCAGCAGAGACAGTAGAGACAGCGCAACGGCTTGGGATTGAACGTCTTCCACATCCTCCTTACAGCCCAGATCTGGATCTGAAGGAGGCTCTGTGTGGGTGCAGATTCACCTCTGATGATGAAGCAGTACACACCTCAGAAAAGCACAGACTCCAATAAGCGCCTACTGGTATTTGACCAAATCACTGTAATGTTTATATTTATTTGGGCAATGGAAAACAAATGTGAGACTCTACTGACAAGCATGTAAAAAATAGTAGGGCTTAAATGTTCAAATGTAATTTTTTTTTTTTTGGCTTTGAATCTACCTATATATATAAAATTCTTTTCGCGTTTGAAACGGAAATGGCGTACGACCACAGAACATATTATACGTGCGTACGACCGGAAACAGCGTAACTAGTGCTTACATTTTAACTCATCACTTCATTTGTGGACGCCATTTTTATATCGGCTTTACGAATCGTTATTATTTGTGTGAGAGTTATTTTACCGATATTGACAAGAAGTAAACACCTATTTGGTAAGTCATTATTTAAGAAAACTGATCTAAATATATAAAATTCTTTTCGCGTTTGAAACGGAAATGACGCATGACCGCTATTTGTTGAAAGATAAAATTGGTAATTAACAAACTTATTTTATAAATACTGCATTTTATTTTTTTCCCTTGCAATCGGTGAGCGAAGCCACCGGGGAATCAGCGAGTATTTGAATATATTCCAATTGAACAGTGACACTGTGACAGCTCTGCTACACTTCTGGGCTAATTTAAGCAAAAGAAGAAAAAAAAAAGATACTTAAGGAGAAAACCACGGACCCTGAAGCCGTCAGGCCACAACACTATCTACTCGATGCCAAATATATACATTTCATCAGAAAGGTCTGGGTTTGCTTTAATATTTTTGAATTTAGGTTCGCATATCCATTTATTGAGAAAAGGAACCTTTTATATGACATTTCCTTTGTTTTGAATTGAGGCTGTAGAGGTCTGTGGCTCATTATCAAAACACAATGGAAAAGGTCAATATGAATATTTACTCAAAAGCAGGCTGGTCATAATGTTTACAGGAATTTGTAGGTCACATAAGTCCATTGCTATTAAAAAAATGTCACCTTTGGGAAATGTCAATACAATAATTGAGTTGCTTGAAATGAGGATTTCTTGAATAATGTCACATTTCTTACATTCTGCTGGTAGAGACAGCATGTACACAGCTCGTTGCTTATCATGAAGACATAGTACAATGCAGGTTGACTCTGTGGGGTTAAAGACGACCGAGATAAGCCTGCATTTACACAAAAGTGGCCATGGAGAGAACTTCAGAAATAAATTACACATTGTCAACAAGGCAAGAGGTGCAACTATTCGCTTCCGGCCCTGAAACCACTCACTTGAAGATTTGACACTGCACTGCATTGAAAATGCGTCAAGCATGCATGCATGCTGTTCTAATGAAACTTTTCTTGGGGCCTTTTTTTTTGTTAGCTAATACATTATTAAAATACATTATTAAAATACATCTCTGAATTTAATGGAAGGGGAGTAAGGAGAAAGGTACACATTCCCACTGTGGGCCAGCTGCACTTACTGTAGTCACTATAATTCATACTATTATGAAAAATGCCTATTCAAACAGCTGGCACTGTATTTACCGGAAACACCTGCTGATATAGTTTCAAGTTTGCTAAGAGTCTGTACCCGGCGAAAGAATAAAAACACACTTGGAGGGAAAAAAGCAAAACACAAAAAAGTCAAAGATCTCTACAGTTACTACATTCAAAAGTTTTCAATAATAATTCACAGGTCAGCATATAGCAGTAGATGGCTTAAAAATTTAAGCTTCATTTTCTCCTGAAAAGGCATACACACCAGAGTTTTCATGAATACAGACTGAAAGATGAATTGACAAGTCAGACGCACTCCACTCAGCAAGACTTCTGTATTTTTGAGTGATAGAAACATTTTTCCCCCTAAAAGCCTCTGCACCAATGTTTTCCTATATAACCCTCATAGTAGTACTTAGTTTTTGAAAAATAGACAGATCAGACCTGACACACACACACACACACACACACACACACACACACACACACACATATATATAAAGAAAAATTTATATCTATGCTCATTCTGCATAATGTGGCTGCTTGCCCTCTTGTGTCATGCCTCAAAAAGAACGCAGCAATACAAATAAGGCTAAAAATGGAAATCGATACTTCATCATGAACTAATTAGAAAAGAACAAATGCAGAGGAGTCAAGGAGGGATGTACTGGGTCAGACAGCCAACAGAGGATAAAAAGTCATTGTTATTCACATCCGTACACGGCTTAATCAACGTGCCTGCTTAACTTTCTTTCACCCAGTGCGTTGAAGACGTGCTCGCTCCTGCTTGACGAGCTCGGAAAATCAGCCCAATGAGACCACACACACACACACACACACACACACACACACACACACACACACACACACACTCTATATGGTCAAAAATGCTCGAAATGAAATCAAAACATAAACGCAGATGACCGATGTAACAGCTAATTGGTTTTCGGAAGCATTTTGAAAATGACAATTACCCTCATGTATGCTACAGTGATTATTGTGGAGTTTGTAAAAGGTAAATTAAAGCAGTTTTCTACTGGTGTTCTAGCCAGCGAGTGCAAAGGCTCATTACATGGCTATTAGGATTCATTCACAGACAGGGCATCGAATGATATTGAAAGGATTAGGTAAGGGAGTGTGTCACTAGGCACCACGGATAATCAGCATACTGACTGGAGAAAAAAAAAATCTTCGGCTATTAATGACATCGATCTTCATTCGCTTTTAGTCAGTTTAAATGAACCAATCACGTTAGTCTGAACACTGGAGACATGACTTCAAACACTGACAAGAGGAAGAGAAAATATCGGTAATTTTGCGGTAATTAACGTCACATCAAGCAGATGACAGTCCTTATTTGTAGTTAACAGTAATCACTCTAAATGTCTACTATCAAAATGTAAGACTTTTCTCTCTCTCTCACTTTGTAGTTCCATCCACAAGCCCCCACCCTTGAGCCTTTGAACATGTGCTCTGACCCCAATTTCCCAACAAGCTGGGATATACAGAGAGAGAGACAGAGAGAGAGAGCACTCTACTGTACTTTAATAAACACTTACTTCTTCTTCTTATTTGTATACGCGTGCTAGTAACTTTTCAATGGCGAACATTGCTAAGAACCTCCTATTGATAAAAGGCACAACCAACCACACTCTTTTCCCATTCTATTAGAAAACATGTTTATCACAACATTAACTAGCAAGAATCAAATGCTAGATTATGCACTGATGCATGTCATAATAAAAGCGCAATGAAATACAGGCCAGCTTCAAACCAATAACCATGCAGAACATGTCACATAAATCAGCCAACTAATCCTTTATTATTCCTAATTGGGCTGTTATCATGCCTACTGCACCAGATATGCAGTAGGAGGAACAGCTTTTCTTTGATGCTAATGCATCTTATATGTTTTGTTATCAGGTCTTATTAATCATTAAAGGTGCACTGCAAAAAAAAATAAAAAATGTAAATAACCCAGCGCCCATACACAGCTTTGACGCTGTAAACAAGGAAACAATGAGTGAGCCATACAACACCATTCCAGCTGATCAGTAACAGAGGATTCTAGCCAATCACAGGATGGGGAAAAGGGAGATGGGGTGTTGGGTTGTTGCCTTGGCAATGCACATCCATGAACTTGGGGTCGGAGCTTCTGAAGGAGCACCGAAAGGAGGCGTTTGTATGTTTGGCTGTTGAGTTGAAATATTAACAATCTTTCTCCAGCATCCCCCCTATAAATCCAGACCTCTGCAGCCTCTGACATTCCCCTGTTTTCCTTTACGTTTATTCACTTACTAGCTGATTCCCCAGTGGCTTCGCTCACCAAGTGCAAGGGCAAAAAATAAAATGCAGTACGTATAAAATAAGTTTGTTAATTACCATTTAATTTATTTTTCAACAAATAGCGGTCGTACGTAATTCCCGTTTCAAACGCGAAAAGAATTTTATATATTTAGATCAAAGTTTTCTTAAATAATGACTTACCAAATAGGTGTTTACTTCTTTTCAATATCAGTAAAATAACTCTCACACAAATAATAACGATTCGTAAAGACGATATAAAAATGGCGTCCACAAACGAAGTGATTAGCTAAAATGTAAGCGCTAGATACGCTGTTTCCGGTCATACGCACGTATAATATGTTCCGTGGTCATGTGTCATTTCCGTTTCAAACGCGAAAAGAATTTTATATACATAGATAGATATGATACTACCCTATACCCCGATAACAACTGAAAACAACGGACTTGTTGCTTGTTAACGTGAACGTAAATAAGCTGCTCAATATGCGTTTAATGTCACTTAGTAGCCAATGCTTGTTAATGTGTCGTTATCAGCCATGTTCTGGGACTGACAACACTATATGTAGGAAGTAGCCCTATGTATGTGCTTTTTTCTGGGAAAAGCCCCTGTTCCACATAATCAGTGAGAAGACCAGGCTGGTATTGAAGCACTGCTAAAGTGTAGCCTGGTCATGCTACTTTTTGCTGTCCACAGGAAAGTGAACCATTTCAGCTTCCGCAGGTCGTAAATAATACCAGTGAGCGGGAGTAGATATTTAATTACAATAGGCAGGAAATAGGCGGTAAGACAGAATCAAAGATCATTTTTGCTGATTGGAGTGCATTGGTACCAGAAGGCCCGCTGGCGAACAGTAACCCTGGGGTCAACTTCCCACTCAGCAGAGACGGAGCTGCTTTTTTTCGAACTAATTGAAGAGATTATTCACCACACATCAGATAAGTCATGTCGCATGGCCCTGCCTGTGTAATTGCTCTGCATTAATTATTTGCTAAGCACAATAACCGAGAATTTTCCGGCAAGGCCTGAGTTTCAGTCCTTACCTAAAGTGATTTAATTAATGTAACAATTACATTATATGTAATAATAGGATACTCTGTCAGGATGCATATACAGTAACACCTTAATCAGATTAAATGTGGTGAAAAAGACCAAACAATATAATATGATAATTAAATTACATTCACCCTGCTGGTCTGGTCATGAGTCAGGTATTTTACTAAGCATTTCAGATCTAGTGTATATTAAGGCCTTGACTACTGTAACTTTATTTTTCTATTTACATGGAAGGCACTAGGCACTCGACTTCACTATGACCTTTCTAAACTCACTAACTCCAGAGGTGGAAGGATCATAAACTCATCAGCTAACCCATCCAGTAAGTACAAGCGTTGATGTACTGTCAGTCTCACGTTACGTTTGCCCAGAAGTTAAAAAAAAAAACAAAAAACACCCAGCAACAAATGTAACTTAAATCATGACAAGCTAATATGAATATTAATACTGACTAAGGAAAATGAGTACTTGAATGAAAGGGAGGAGTGGCTTTATATAGGCATAGTCTTTAACCTCTCTTGATAAAGACTCTAGTGATGCACCAATGTGTTTTGTACCCTCGACAAAAAGGCAGAAACTCTTCGGTGTTCTCATACCACACATAAAAATGTTGTTTTCTTTTCCAACAGTCAATAAGAATTATAGTTTTTATTTCTTTCTCAGCTTGTTGGAGGCGTGTAAACAAAATACTAATAGCTGGAATATGAAATCTGGTCGTCCCAGGCTCCCAGGCTAATAGATTGTCCAACACTGCGCTCACAAATTAAGACGGTTCATGAAAACTGAAATATAAACAAAGACGAAAAGCAAGCAAAGCCTATCAGCAGGACAAATAGGGCATTTTCCCCGACCTTCCTCCTTGCCTACTGGCCAAGAAGTAAATGGCCCACACTGACCCACTGGGACTAACTAGCTAGCTAGATATCTCTAGTTTCACAGAGACCATAAATGCATCTTTTTGATTTTACACACACACACACACACACACACACGCACACACACACACACACGCACACACACACACACACACACACACACACACACACACACACACACACACACCCTGAGAAGTGGAGATCTGTTATATAAAAATGTGGCATGGGCGCAGAAGTGGATACATTTGACCAACCTGTATGCAAATACCACTTGGATGACAAACTGGAGGTAAGACGCTACTGTACTGTGTTTAACACATTTAGTGTACAAGAACATTCGAGAAAAATATACATGCACATATGCACGCACTCTCAAGCTGGCATTTATTCTTTACCATTTACATTTAGCAGACAATTTTATTCAGACCATCAGAACTCACACAAACCATCAAATGTGCTCTTCCAGTGACATAACGAGGAGTGAGAACCACATGTCTTGCCTCAGGAGCTGACACTGAGCACTCTCTCTCTCTGTCTCTCCCATTAGCCGAACACTTACACCGGCCAATTTTAGCTTCTCCCTGCCACGTCTTAGTAAGAAATCAGGAGAAATCCCTAATCTGCAGCTACATATGAAAGAAAAATAAAGCAATTATAGGCATCTGCAAGGAGCTTCCTCCTAGCTTTTAATGTGACACACACATCTCTAGGGAGAAGAAATACAGCCAGTTTACACTATTCTCCCTGGATGTGTTCTGTATAGAGCATACATAATACCCAATTAAAGCTTCCCATATAGCAAATACTAATAAATCATTCTTCCAGAGGAGAGAGAGAGAGAGAAAGAGAGAGAGTAGAGAGACTGCTGCAAAAATGGTGTTAATATACCCTAACTACATCTGGCTCTGTTCCTCATACACATCACATTTCTGTATGCTTATAATACAAAAAGCTAGTATGGAGAGCAATCAGATCACCTAAGGGAGGAGTGTAACAAATGGGGGCTCATCCAGTATTGAACATCCACAAGGTATAGGTATATGTATATGTGACCCGTGCTGGCAAAGTGAGTCGGAATGAGGAAATTTTCAAAAGTGAGTTATTGTTACTTCCACATTGTGCATCTAAAGACCTTCAAAATGAGGCATGGTTTGTTGAAATCGGACAAAAAAATGACCACCTAGCAACTAGCCACTTTCGTTTATGTCTAATGGGGTTTGGAAACTCACTTTCCATTGGTTCATAAAAGTGTCATCGGGAATTGCATGTGTATAATCAGGAAGTAGAGGAACTACGCTTCACAACGACACCAAACATGGGTAGGGGGATTCCCCCGTCTCGCCGCGAGCGAGTGGTGAAAAACACGGATTTATCATGGATTATTACGACAAAGGACTAATTAATGAAGACGTACAAATGAACATAATGAACAAAACATTAAAATAAAAGTAGTTTGGGATGTTTTTCTTGCTGTTTCATCATGGGGATCAATAAATGAGGGCTTTATAGACTCATTTTTGAGAAAATCTCATTTCGACCGAAACCATGTTTTGCCTCTTAGCTCATAATTAGCCTATGCGCATTCCGACTCATTATGCCAGCACGGCTCACGTATGTATGGTTTTTTGTGTTTTGTGTGTATTTAGTGGCTTTTGTTTTGAGCAGTGGTCATCTCAAGTTAGATCACATCTGGTTGTTGCTACTTATTGTGTTCTGCTATTGACTTGGTAGTTACTTGTGGTACAGTGACATGAAGCTTGTTGGAGAGCACTGTGATTAGATAGCCACCGGGCAGGTTTGGAGACCTTGCTACTTTAGTGTTTTGCCTCAAATAATTTTTTGGCAGTATACCTGAGTGTAGGTGCGTTTCTGAATGCAACAATTTTTCGGTCTAGTGCCCTCTTAGAGAGTTGAACTTTTAAAGTAGCCTCACGCACAACCACCAAAAACTAGCTAGGTTAGTTAGCCATCTTGTGAGGCAGGTAGGGATTGGGGAGTCTCTGCACAACTTGTTTCCCTTGTCATTTTGTACTGTGCACAGCAACTTGTGATATTTTTGGGAATTCTTCAGATTATGTGGAGCAAAATCCACAAAAAAAAAAAAAACAACCAACCAACCAAACAAACAAACAAAAAAAAAAAACCATGATGCGGGACCTAAGACAATGCATAGAGGGTAAGGGTGAACATGAAGAACATTGGTTAGAAATAATATGATCCAAAAAAAAAAGTTATATGTAGTTTTCTTTCATTGCGTCTGACTTTTTGGGCCCCCTTGCAAATATCCTATTCACCCATCTTTTTGATTTAAAAGCCTGACAATTCCAAAAATTGGATGTATGTAAAAAAATATGACAGAGATTAAAGCAAATAACAGCGGTAATAGCAATATGGCATAGATTGCAATCACATATTTGTTATATATTTTTAAAATGACACCTTTATTTCATCGTTTTTATTTTTTCATCTTTTTACTCTGAGGTCAGAATGCGCACGACATACCAGATTTGCATCCAACCAGATTTGAACCATAACATTATCACTAATGCTCAGATAACTAAACACCCGGACATTTCTTACTGTTATATAAAACCATATGCTGTATCCTCATAACACATAGAGAACCTGACACATTTCACTTTCTTATAACCAACCAGAACACAGAGCACTGACCATCCTATTTATCCCAATATATAAATACAGGTGCTCCCCGAGTTACGATGGCCCAACTTACGATTTTTCAAAGTTACGATGATGATTCTGAGCCGCTAAAAATTGCAAAATATTTCGAAAATATTTAAAATTCGCGAGCCAGCATCGCTTGCAGGCCAGCGTAACAGCATATGTACGTGAACGACACCCGGGAAGTACGTGGACGACACCCGGATGTGCGCGTTCGATGCTTGGATCACTTGCCTCACGCGATGCCTCACTCTCCCACAACTCACGGAGTCACCTTGTGTATCGGTGTACTGTACAGTGCATTTCCTCGGGTTTTTTGTGATTATTAATGGAACAGCTTCAGCGGCAGCTGTCTGCAGCCGGAGCTATTTGTGTAGCGGGGTGTCGTGGCTGGATGGAGCTCTGAGACACAGTCAGGTTTGAACCTCTCTGACAAAATCTCTCTTTTGACAGAAATGTGATTTAAATGAAATCTCGCTTAAATGTTAACTCACTCCACAGCATGAAATATCGGTCTCCCTGTTAGCAAAAACAGAGCACATAAAGAGCTCGTAGCACCGTGGAGCACGATATAAAACTCTACAAAATAAATATTAAAACAACTGAACTCCAACTGATAGCATAACTACATATTCTTTAAAGCTAAAACAACACAACAGGACTACACACTCACTCATTTTATCATATTAAAACTTTACAATTCATTTTCAGCACGAGCAGTATTAAACACTCACCTCTCCCTCATTCAGGAAGCAAACAACGGCAGTCTTAAAGTGACAGTTCCCAGAATACACACACTTCCAAGTTGTACTTTTTTCTTAATTGGGACTGTGTTCTGAAAACAGATATTTTGACTAATCAAATAAAAGACCATTTGATATGGAAAAAAAACAGGAAACACAATAAATTATAAACCTATAATTTTAACCTGGTTACATAAGCTGGGCTAAGCTAGGCTAAGATACCTAAGGTAGGCTAAGTGGTTCAACACAGTTGTTCTACTTATGAAATTTTCGACTTACGATGGGCGTGGCCGAAGGCATCTCCATTGTAAGTTGAGGACTACCTATATTCTGATTAACATGGACGCGCATTGAACATGGCGTCACTGCTCGAATGTGTTTGCATTTCACATTTAGTGTAAATCTGTCCTTATCATTTATTTTTTGACCATCACTGTTGGAATATTTTAAATCCTATCCCTGTGACTATCCTATCATACAGTGAGTGTATGAGCGATGTTGCAAGCCAGTTCCTTGAGGTGCTTCACATCAAGTCCTAGAGCCATGAAACTTCGGCTAAACCCAATAATTTGTTTTAGAAATTAAAAAAAAAAAAAAAAAAAAAAAAAAAAAAAAAAAAAAAAACCCAAACAAACAAAAAAAATAATTTTTTAGCCCCTAAAATAATGCAGTCGAGAACAACGTTCATTGAGAAGACTCTCAAAGTGAACCAGTCCCTTCTATTTGTTTTGCTAGCTTTTGATGGCATGGATTTAGAGCATGGTGTTCTGTTGTGTGCGTTTTCATGTTGCCGCTTGTTTGCTTTTGTGCTAGTCACTGTTATGTCTTAGCATTGCAAGCAGACACACTGAAAGGCAAATCATATACCAGAGGGTATTTTTCAGTGCATGAATCAATTTCTACAAAAGCACAGACAATGCACACCCACACCCTCACACACAGACACCACATAGCTGTGGCTGAAAGATAATTTTGTAGTCCATACATTTTGTCATTTTGGACTGTAACAGAAGAATCTACACTGGCATGTGCAGGTGCCAAGATGTCTGCAAATTGCTGTTTCTGAAAAATCACTGTAAATTCTGTACGTCTACAGATGCATGGTGTATGGGGGGGGGGGGGGGGGGGGGGTGTT
>JAQMCW010000009.1:11814183-11840575 GCA_030068335.1 Chrysichthys cranchii
TCATCCGCTGATGAAATACAGTGCATGCTGTTTTATTTCGATTTAAATGTTCTTTTAATGTTTGAATTAACATTTTTTAAAAAAATTCTATTTCATATTTTATATTCCAGAGTCCCGCGAAAGGCAAAAAATTCCGCGAATCAAAATTCAAAAATCCGCGATGCACCTAACCCGCGATAGGTGAACCGCGATATTGCAGGGGTTCACTGTACCACTATTCATTGTCACCGTGAAGATATTTTTTAAAAGAAGTTTTGTTGGTATGAGGTTTCCTCCTCTTTTCATCTCAGGGAGTTTTTTCTTGCTACTGTTGCCCCTGGCTTGCTTATTAGGGAACTAAATCTACATCCAGATTTCTGTATAGCTGCTTTTGGACCATGTCTATTATTAAACTTGCGATGCAAATAAATCTGACCTGAAGAGAATTTAAATAACTCAGTATATACACAGAGCTACAATGCAGTAGGTACCAAACACGTGTGACACGACTGCCGCGTAGGACTTAATGTTAGCTCATCATTATGATGGCTGTCATAACTATCTTCCGAAAACCCTCGTTTGAAATGAGCGACACCACCTGTTGTGCCAATTAATGAAGGTTGAAGAGATCACGGATTTAACAAGGTTTGTAGCAGGAAGCAGGACTTTCACCTTGAGAAATCAGTTTTGACAGCTCTTAAATGCCTGAGAATCCAAAATAAGAGAGAACTAAATGATGTAATTTATCCAATTGGGTTACATTTTCTTGATGCCCTTTAAATGACAGCGTTACCTGATGTTTGGTCACCCTGCGTCTGATCTATAGATGTCACGTGATGTCTTGCCTGACTAGTCCAATTAGCTGCACGTCGTTAATTTTTAATGGAAGTGAACGTGGCGAGGTCACACAAAGTCACGGAGGAAACAAGTTTGATTTTTTTTAAATGGCATGCACCCAATGCATATCGCCGCCCCACACTTTTACAGCCCCTAGACATCAATCAGGTCCGGCAGCTTCAATTATCCGACCAAATGGAAAACCATTTCTTTCATCATTTCAGATCCCCACCATGGAATAAGGATTTCAGCCTACGCAACGAGTTTTGAAGGTGCTAATCGAATATAGAATGAAGTGTCTATATGGTATGAAGCCTGCACGCAATGCGAAGCTCAAGGAAGCCTAATGCCTGGAAAATAATTAGATTTTTTTTTTCCCAAGCAGAGTATTTTCATTAAACACATTATGTGACTTCTGTGTGACTTTTACATTCGAGAAGTTCACTCCCGTATTCAAAGACAAATATGGCCGTGCTCTGGGGAACACACTGAACACCCTGCAAAAATAGTTAATGTCTATTTTTGTCTCCACTGCTGCTGTCTTACACTGGCCAAGCATGCATAAGCAAGCAGGCCCTAGCTCTTACAATAGACAGCATCAAAGCGATGTTACACTGTTCCAGTCATTAGCATCTGGACTGTGCTCGCTATTTTCAGCTTAAACAAGAGCACACACTGATTCATGTGTGTCTCCTCTTCTCCTCCCATAGCTCAGCTATAGACTCACGTTAGGATCATCTGCCATTCCGATTCACAAAGGCTGTGAGCAGAAATAATGGCCATTTTTTAGCTGTCTGCTTTTCAGCTTTGAGCGTAGGAGAATATGTGTGTGTGTGTGTGTGTGTGTGTCTGATAAAATGGGTCATGGTAAGTGATCCCTTCACCAGCTCTGACAGATTCCCTAATCAGACGGAGCAGTTTTTATATCATAGGCTGTGGACAATGTCTATAATTAGAGCGCTGCACTCCGACTTGCCTCGTAGACGTCCCTAAATGTGGAGAAAGACGAGTTCTGTCTCCCCCTCACCAGCCTGCATAACACTCATCTGGATGGCTATTATGAAGCTAGGGAGTGCATTAATCAAAGCATCTGACATGCTGCTATCTTAACTCAGACCATAACAACGATAAACATCTGATTAGCTGGGACATGAGCTGCACGTACTCTGGTTTTATCTATGGGAAGGTGAACTCAGGACCAAACTGCTCAATATGCTGGTGGATTTCAAAAGGACTGGGGACAGTCTGTCTGCCTATCCATCTCTGGACTGCTTAGATTCATTGTTTATATGACTATAGCTAGACAACGGGACCAGAAAATTCCAGAATATGGGACCAGAATATCTGTAAAGCTACTTAGTATATCTGTAAAAGCGGTAGCTGTGTCTGAAGTAAAACAGGTACAGTGTAGCTATTTTAGAGGTAAAGTATAAAGCCACTTCTGAGGTAAAGCAGGTAGCTAGTTCTGAAGCAAAGCATGTACAGCACTGTATAATGTTAAACAGCCTAATACAGCACCCGGATCTCCAACTAGGTAACGGAAAGAAAAAAGAAAAATAATCGTGCATATTGGCTGACGTGGCGAAGGGCTCGGTTATGATTGGCCCATACGTTTGTACTCAGGGTTTGTATGAGCTCTGTTGGGTTTGGTTGAGAGGTCGATCCTGAGAGCCACATTCCTTTAAATATCAACGGCGAATGTAAACAGAGACTCCCTGTACTTACTTCTGAGGTAAAGGGTATAGATCCTTCTGAGGTAAAGTGTATAGATCCTTCTGAGGTAAAGTGTATAGATCCTTCTGAGGTAAAGTGTGTAGATCCTTCTGAGGTAAAGTGTGTAGATCCTTCTGAGGTAAAGCAGGTAGCTATTTCTGAAGCAAAGAGTGTCATTATTTCTGAGGTAAAGTGTGTAGATCCTTCTGAGGTAAAGCAGGTAGTTATTTCTGAAGCAAAGAGTGTCATTATTTCTGAGGTAAAGTGTGTAGCTACTTCTGAGGTAAAGGATGTGGCTGTTTCTGAAGCAAAGTGTGTAGTTACCTCTGAGGTAAAGTGTGTAGCTACTTCAAAGATGAAACAGGTAGCTGCTTATAAAGTAAAGCACATAAACCTTTATGAGGAAAAGCAAGTAGCTACATCTGAGGTAAAGTGTGTAGCTATTTCTGAGGTAAAGCAGCTTGCCACTTCTTACGTAAGCCAGTTAACTCTTACTTGCTACCAATCTAACAACATTACCAATTTACTGTCGTCCTAAACCAAAGTGATAACTAAAAGACACTGACCTTAGTCCATAAAGATATTTTTACACACTATATAAGAAAAAAGAGTGCATTATTAAATAATATTACATAAATACCATATAAAATATATTACCCAAAATAATCAAGCGACTCTTTATGGATCTTTTAGGTATTATTTTTAAAGGATAATACCTTTTTCATAGCATTCACACAACCAGTCAGCAGCAAAGAAGAATAGGTGCTTTCCAACCAAACAGTCATCGAGCCTTTTTGAGAGGATCTACTCCCTGAGGAGCTCCCCTGAGAACTACACACCTTCATGAGCCTTTTCTCTGCTTGCATTCGCACCGCCAACAGGAACGCCGGAGTGACGTAAGCCACGGCAAAATCAGCTGTCTGGACTGTCTGTCCATATCCGTGTTTTTTTTTCTTAATTTTTACCGTTAAGAGCTGTTGTTTATGCACCTAACGTTTTGCATCGATTTAAGGCCGTACCCGACTCGGCTATTCTTAACAAAGATACGAGGATTTTTTATATAGACTATCTGCCAATTAGGAACTCTACTAGTGGTAATTCTTTTCAGATACTTTAGTGATTTCGACCAACATGTCATGTACTGTATTCCCCCTCGCACTGCATATCCTAGATTAAGTGCACATGCTCTGAATTTTGCTTTGCTCTTTGTTTGTTCGGCTGTCCAATACGAAGATACAATGATTTTTTTTGTATAAACGATGTGGCAATTAGAAAATCCATTGGTGATGTTTTTTTTATTTTTTTTTTAGTGATTGTAGTGATTTCAACCAATGTCACGTATTCCCTCTCGCTCTGTCTCTCGTGCACGCACTGCGAGTTGCACTTTGTTCTTTGTTTGATTGAATATTTCATACGAAGATACAAAGATTTATATGGGGTGGCACTTAAAAAAAAATCCACTGATTTTTTGATGATGAATTTTTTTCAGTAATTTTTGTCATGATTCCTCCTCTTGGGCTTTGTGCCTCGTTTTTGTTTACGTTTGGACTTGTTGAAATAATGACACACACACACACGCGCACGCGCGCGTTTAAATCAAGCTCTTACGGTCTGTTTATTTTCAGTTTAATTTGCCTTCCACTGAACTTCAGATTTTAGCTTCTCTCGTCTGTTAACCACAGCATGCCACGTGGATTCTTTTTGTTAAAAAATGCATTTGCGGAAGTTTCTGTCTGTTTTATCCTATTTTATCAGAGCAACCTGGGCTCTCATAACACCTGAGCAGTGCCACAGACTGATCGACTCCATGCCACGCTGCTTTGCTGCAGTAATTCAGGCAAAAGGAGCCCCAACTAAGTATTGAGTGCTGTACATGCTCATACTTTTCAGTAGGCCAAGATTTCTAAAAATCCTTTCTTTGTATTAGTCTTAAGTAATATTCTAATTTTCTGAGATACTGAATTGGGGTTTTCATTAGTTGTCTGTTATGATAATCAAAATGAAAAGAAATAAACACTTGAAATGTATCAGTAATGCACACTGTCTGATTTTTTAAAAAAATGACTGCGCAACTCGAAAACTTTCACCTCGAGTTCTGTCTCCCTCTCACCAGCCTGCATAACCCTCACCCGCAACACAAAATCCCCAAATCCAGGTGTGAAAAACTTCTTGCATCATTCCCAAGAAGACTCATGGCTGTAGTAGCTCAAAAAGATACTACTAAGTACTGAGCAAAGGGTCTGAATACGTACGTCCGCATGATATTTCATTTTTTTTTCTTTTTTAATAAATTTGCAAAGAATTCTATAATTCCTGTCATTATGGGGTACTGAGTGTCGATTCATGAGGAAAAAAAAGTTATTTGATTGATTTTAGCACAAGGCTTCAACATTACAAATGGTGAAAAATTGAAAGGGCTCTGAATACTTTCTGAATGCGCTGTACATGCTGAAGAAGTCAGTGCTCTTACCGGACTGAACAGTTGTAGTGTTATGGTGCTGGTACTCATGTAGTTAAAACAGGCCTATAATACTACATGTTCTCAACCTCGGCAGACTTGGGTCTATTTTTGGGCGCCTGAAGTGGCGATCAAATATTTCTGCGTAAACTGTCCTGTTATTCTCCTTGTGTTATTGCTCCGAATACTCTGTGTGATATTGTTGCATTTGATTGTAGGGTGTTTGGTTTGTGTGTGCTATTTCTATGTCTAGTCTGTGTATTATTGCTGGGTATCAATGTGCAAGATGTGTGCATTTGATGTGTGTGTGTGTGTGTGTGTGTGTGTGTGTGTGCAGCTGATCCATGTGTGCTTCTCAAAGCTGATTGTGCCTTGCTGTGCAGCTCAGGGATGAAGCACCCGAGTCTTAATCCACATCAAACACTGGGAGAAGAAGGAGGAAACCTCCAGGGCAGCCTGGCTGCTATACGCTAAGCTGAATATAAACCTGCCTGTCTCGCTCTCAGGCTTCAACCAAAAACCCAATCACAGCAAAGGTCTGATGTGGAAGGAGAGAGGAAGGCAACAGTTTGTTCAGATGCCAAAACAAAGAGGTTCTCAGTCCTGGCAGGAAGGAAATTAAAGCAGCAAACAGATCTGTCTTCAATAAACAGAATGTCTCTCCGTGAGCCTTGTAAAGCCGGGGTGAGTACAGGTGCTTTGACTCAATTTTTTTTTAGCTGAAGCCAGGGTGGTAGAAAGAAAGTGTGGGATTTTGAGATGGTGTGAGCACTGAAGGAGAAAATGAGCATGCAGGTAAGGTTTATCAGATAAATATCTGTGAAAATACATTTTTATTGATGAGGGGTGTGTGTGTGTGTGTGTGTGTGTACCTCAACACACGAAGGAGTCTGTGATGAGACGGCAGGGCTCAGACATTCGAGAGGACAGTCTGTGTGAGATCTTCCACCTCATCACCACCTCCCCCTGACTTAATTAAGGATTTTGCTATAACACGGGACAGATGTCGGTCTGCTCCCTCGCAGAGAACTCAATCAATTAGCGGCCTGTGCCACCAGCCACCGAGCGTCATCAATTTCCTATTATGACGTGCCACATCGCTGTCAATCAAAAACAGATTGCCTGCTGAAGTCACATACCATGGCGTGGCACATGATTTTTCTTCCCCTGTCCCATGGATTGCTTGATTTCAACAATCATCTTCTTCCCGTAGCCTTTTAAACCGTCTACATCCAGGCGACACTGCTAACTGAAACTGCATTACAAGGCAGGAACTCCAACCCCCTTCGCGTTTGCCTTCCCTGGCCTGCTCACGTACATGCTTGGCTGAGTTATTGCACTAAAATCCCCATGGAGCATTCCAAATGAAAGCTCTATATCTTTCTGTGTCACACCGGACCGAGAGCAGACTTTTTTCTCTGCACCACATGAGGTGAGCAACAGGGGCAGTCGAGCTTTAAAAAAAAAAAAAAAAAAAAAAAGCCATCGCTCTTTCTCTCTAGCGTCCATTCCCAGGACAAGACCGGAGCTTGCTTCAAGCAAGACGAGACCAAAACTGTGAGGGTGATGCCCTAAAATTGCCACTTTGAGATTACATGTATATGTCAAAGATTCGGCTGAAATGCAGACTCCTCAGGAGTCGATCAGATGTCACTAATTGCTTTTGTTTACAGAGCTAATGGCAGTTATGGACCATTTTCTTCCTGACAGGGGTGACAGGGGTGTGATAAGGAGGTGTCTTAAAGAAGCACGGCCTGTCACTGTGGCAAATGTGAAGAGCTGTCATTAGCTCTTAATACACAGCGTCATTTACAGACAGTCATAAACAGCGCGGCCTAATCAAATGGAAATGAGCGCTTCCTGTGAAGGCCAGCGTCACGCTGTCAGTGACAAGTGGAAATTTGGAGGAGCGATACCCTGGAGGCTCAGCATGTCACCATGCATATTCTTCCTCTGTAATTAAGAAATCCGCCCATCCAAACACTGCTCTTTAATAATCATCTCAGGGGACCCAGAAATGGAGATTATTCACTGTAGCGAATCAATGATCCTCAAACTGATCTCCGAGATATTAGCATGAGCATTGCATGTGTTCAAAAAAGCCCCTCGAACAGCAGTATGTATGTTTTACTCAGGGCTGGGTTATGACAGAAGTGTATTAATTCTGCCCTGAATCAATATGCAGAGTCACCTCTGCGCTAATGAGAGGTAATGGATCTTCTAGTGAAATATGGATTCATGAAACCCTAATTCAAGACACTAAATTGGATTCACACCACTATTGAGCGAGCGCCGAGAAGTTTTATTGACATGTGCTGCTATTACTTCTGTATCTGTCTCTTGGATATGTTTCCACTATATACGTTTATTACACTGAAACATGACCTATGACCATAGCTGCTTATATGCTGAGTTACAAGTGATCCTAGGACAGGACTGGGTTTGCTCTGAATCAAGGCAATTCTCACACAGCAGAACACCTTTCCGCTGATCACACCTTACTTTTCTCTCTGGCTCGGACTATCTCAGGAACAAACTGTCCTAATGTTAAAATGCAGCTCTCTCAATGACCAAGGTGTGCTATTGATCTTGTGGGTGTTCTCAGTAAATGAAGATTTGAGGATCCAGCTATTCTTTATTAATCATCTATGTCTTTCATGAGAGCACATTTAGAGAATAGGTACCCATGTCCAAGCAGAAGCAAAGCATAATGGGCTCTGGGAAATTGCCAAGCATCTGGTTTACCCAATAAGCTGATAATGTGATCTCGCCTCACATTGCCGCCTCACAGCTTCAACATTCGATCCCGAGCTCAGTTTATTGTCTGTCTGGAGTATCTCGTGGACTCCTTTTGTCTCTTTGGGTTTCTTCTAGGGTTGTGCAGGGATTGGCTACTCTAATTTTGCCCCTAGGTGTGAACGTGTGTGCATCATGGTCTGCAGTGTCCCAGCGTCTCATCTAGGGTATATTCCCACCATGACCTAACCAAAAAAATATAAGTTACTGAAGCTAAACAAATAAAGTGTCACAGAATATGGTATCCCGCCACATCAGTCAAACCTACATAGGCTGAACTTGATTTGTCCGAAGAGGAAAGAACAAGTATGGTATGCCCTGGGCATTATGGTTATCTCAGTTCAGCGTTCATTCATTGTGTTAATCTAAAACGGTATTCTTACTAACCCAAGCGCTCCCTCAAGATCTTGATCTGGTGGGGGCGAGAAGCCGAGATCTTCCTGCGCAGATCTTAAACGGTGTCAGTTATTGTGCATTAAAGTGAAACACAGTGCAAGAACAATACCCTGATCTATAACATTACTCAGCCCTATACCTTAAACTGCCCACAACGTCCATCTGTGCAAAACCCTGCAGATTGCTCTGGATTCTTCCTGGAAGGAACGCCCACCTTCTATTTTCTTCATGCATGTCTTTTAGTAAGAAAGAAGGAAGATGTGAAATTACACTAATGTAATGCATTTAATTCCTCTGGTCTTTAGCATAATCTGTTCTGAACGATGTGCAAAGCTCCATCATATATATAAACAGGATAATAGGTATGACACAGCATGTGTGCATTTGTGCTTCATGCAGCAGTGAGCTTATCCACACACACACACACACACACACACACACACACACACACACACACACAATTAAAAGTGAGCAACATGGATCCTTATGTAGATCGCATCAGAAGGGGAAACTGGCGTTGGCTTGCACATTCTGTAGTGTCTAATTTAGCCACCCACTCTCTCGCTCTCTCTGTTTGAGCCAAGCGCACCACACTCATTTACACTCCTCTAATGTGATTTGGACAAACACCTAAAAAAAAATTCTATCCTAAACTTTGACATGTTACACTCAAGTTAGGTGTTCCTTAAACCTGTTCAAATGGACACCGAGTCTGCCTGGCCAGTGTGTGAGCTCAGACCTGCAGCTCTGACACCCAGGTGCCATGAAATATGGCATCACTGGCAGGTTTGTGCCACTGTTTCCCTTTTCCTGCCTCTCGTTATGCATCTCCTCTTCACCCTGAGCTCCCCCTCAGATGGAGAGTGTGCCCCAAGGTGACAGCAAAGATGCTCGACTGCTTGCCAACTTGTCTCACAGGGATGGTGCGATTCCGTGAATTACAGAGCACATGATTATTACTAACCTGATGTATTTTTAGCGGATAATTAGGTACTATTCCTACAGCGAGAACAGCGTGGTAGTGATCTATCAATGCGGCAAAGATGGAGACTTTGAGAACAAGACAGAGAGGGAATGAAAGGGAGAAACAGAATGAGAGAGAGAGAGAGAGAGATGGAGAGCGCGTGTGTACATGCAATGTTAGACATGGTACAAAACAGAAACCAGACAGAACCAGGCATGAAAGAAAGTGTGAAGGAAAAGTGACCTGAAAAATTCCTTCAAAACATGCCAAATTTATGCATTATAATGATCAACGAATTTCTGAATCTACCTGAGATTAATCATTGCTCATTGTTCATGGCTCATGGTGGTGCAGAGTCTAAAACCTGCTCCAGCCGAATGTGTGATTAAATAATTACATAATTTCATCATCCCGGCACCATGCGAGTATGTGTTTTGCAACGTGCACATTTCTGTTTGTGACAATGTGGCTCATATCTTATCGCTGGCATCCGATAGCAACATCTGCGCGGCCAGATGCGTCCTCATCGTATACTGCAAAGAGACAGGGCTAAATACAGATATCCGATATATGGCGCCCCGTCTTGTTACAGTCTGCAATTTGGACTGCTTGAACAAAAAACAAACACGCAGACGTGCTCCGTGTGTTCTTCAAGCACTTCGTAAGGTCAGTCTGTTCCGGAGATAAGACTTTTTTTTTTTTTTTTTTTTTTTGTTCGTGTCGCTAAAATTAAACAGTACATTGAAAGCTTATCTGTCTTCTGGGCAAGTTAAAAAAAATATCTTTCTTTTCTCCAAACTGGTTACCTGCTGTGAACAAGAGAGGTAGAGTAAGAAGTGGAAAGAGGAAATGTAATATGAATGTGATAAGCGAGTACCTAATTATTGAAAACAAAGTGTGCTGTGTTGAAGGGCATGACTCCTCCTCTGCAGGTATGTTTTTGTGTGTGTGTGTGTGTGTGTGTGTGTGTAGGGCTCTGATAAGAGCTCCCTTGCTGCATTAATATGCCTAATGCTCATAAAACAGAAATTGAGCTCAAAACAGGGTCAACTGTAGGAAAAAGTTCATTTCAGCACATGCTCATGGGGAGCGTACGACTCCAGTGGTCCCATTTTCGATCTGAAACCAATTAACACGGCTGCAGGTGAGGCCTTTAGCCTTGGGTTAATAGCCATCATTATAACACACTCACAGAAGGCCAGTGATTCAACTGGGAGGTCTGTGTAACATGCACCCAAGTCATTACACCTCCACACCAACAGAGGTCCCCTGAATATTAAGGACCCTTCCTGTTAACATCCCATACGCTCATGATCCACTAACAAGGTCTTGCTTTGTTATTTCTTCACCGTGCCCTTGACGTCGGCCTGTGTTTTGGATTATTTTAGTTTTGGATATTTTATGGTATCCTGAATCCTGTCCATTACAGTCAGATAGATTCACAGCTCACGTCCCCTGAAGGCTAAGGTGTGCACAGCCTTGCGCTACCCTTCCCTTAGTTCAGTAAGGACAGAAGTCTCTCTGGCCAGAGCAGCTAATTGTTCACAAATCTGACTTGCGTCGAGTGTGTTTGCCTAACCCGCTGTGTTTACTGTGTGCTGTAGCGCGGATCCCCAGAAAATCTGTCTGCGCTTTGGCAGCCACCCCAGAGCAAGCATCTGTCAAAACAAATGCTTCTTGCGTTGGCAATAAATAAATGAAAGAATAAATGAATAAATGAATAGATGATCCTGGGAGGAAGACACGGAGCAGCATTGGGGGGAAAAAACAGAAGCATCCAGTGTCACTGCAGAATCAAATCATTGTTAATGTAGATTTAAACACGCTGATGAGCTGTACCGATTCAATTCTTATCAAGGGAAAAAACACCACATGGTGTGATTCTGGATCAATCAAAAGCATGAGATGCTGATTTATTAAATTTATTCAGGTGAAAGAGAGATGTAAATAAAATACTACATGCATCCTTAAACTGTGGATGTAGCGGTTTAAGACCTTGTAAAGAATATTTAAGCATGCAATCCTAATTGTGTGTTATAAAATTATTAACACTGCATATAAGTGTGTAAAGCCGCATCTGCATACGTACATGCTACAAGTTTATGCTGCAATTTTTACATGCTGATAAACGACCAAAATAATAATAATAACAGCAATAATAATAATAATAGGAAGAAGCTACTTTGCATGGTGTCATTAAAAGGTCCACTATGTAGGATTCAGTTGATTGCAACCGCCTGAATGCCCCTCCCTTACTCGTCCATTTCCAATTGTGTATATTACAATGTACGGTGGCCATCAGGCGCCCATAATATACTTCCATTTGCTTATATTCACACTCCCTTGGTTTTTTTCCATGCTAAATAATAAGTATGATCCTCCATTCTTTTCAGATTTGGCTTCTCAAAAGCTATCACCAGCAAACACTCATTTCTTCATTCTTGTCTTCCTTGCTTTCTTCTTCATCATTGTCCTTCTGGTGCTTTCTTTGCAGTACCACTTGTTAAAACGTGAAACACAGAAAGCGCTCTATAGAGGTTTGTCTGTTCTGGGCTACTGTTGTGGTGCAACATGTCAGCTCTGTAAAAGAGGACCTGCGCTCTAGGTAGATATAAAAGGCTCATTCTAAGCTTACAAAAAACACGACGATTCACAGTGACAGGAAATTATACAGTGGTACCTCAGTACTCGAACTTAATCTGTTCCGGGCGCGGGTTCGAATCCTAAAAAGTTCGAGTTCTGATCGGATTTTTCCCGTAGGGAATAATGGGAAACCAATTAATTCGTTCCCGTCTCCCAAAAGTTACAGCGAAATATGTTTTTTTTTTTTTTTTAGCATTTAAACACAAAATGAACAGGATACAACAAGAAGAGCACAAACACATCTCAGCACATTTATCAAAACAGTAATTTGTAAAGTAAGAAAATAAATGTATTCAAACAATGTGTATGTCATGGAGCCGCCTGCGCACCCGCTTTGATTACTCCCCTCCGCGGCGCTGCGGGCGCATGTGCGAGGATTTGCTCCAGGTGCGGGCGTCTGTAGTGTCTTCTTGTTCTGACCTTCTCACTTGTTATTCGGTTTATGATTATAGTCTGTTCCTTCGTGGTGGTGTACGCAGTTCGGTTACCCTGCCTGTTCTTCGACTACGAGTTGAGCCTGCCGTCTCATGTACTTCTGCCTGGAGCCTAAATAAAGCCGTCACCTCACCGCTCTCACAGGGTAAAGTTAAAAAAAACCAATGACACCTTTTTCATGAACCCAGACACAGCACTACTACCGTGAGTCATACTATGCCATGCGATCCATTGTTTATTTTTATTATTAATAGCGCGTACAAGTTATCTTAGGTCGGCGATCACGGTTCAACTTCTGAGATTCAGATCGAGTTCTAGGTTATTTTTTATGCGATCTGGTTGATTCGACTTTTAAGAAATTCGAGTTCTAGTGAGTTCGAGTACTGAGGTACCACTGTACACTAATGAAAACATACTTATGAATACTATAGATCCTCCGAAATACTACATAGCGGACCTTTCAAGCAAACATGACCTGGTCCGACACATCTGCATAGTCAAATTTATATTAGAGTATAATTCGAAAAGGCTAAGGTAATGGTTAGGAGCAATGCTGGCACTCCTGTATTTGCTGTAGACAAACAATCAAGCGTAAGAATGTCTTCCAGAGGGACTCCAGTCTTACGACTACAGCTGTAGAACATTTGAGCAAAGTTTTTCGTGAGATCCAGCTCATTAAACATTGCAACAATGTCAAATCATTTAGCGAGGCTTACTAATGTTGGGTTAATCAGAGGACTGAGTGGATCTGTATGATTATAGCAGGAATTCAGGATGTTCAGCAGTGCTACTTCGGTATGTCACATACGCCTAATGGCAGTACATCTCCTTAGTTTAAGACTGGAATATAATCACTATTAAATGAGATGCCATTCCTACAGTATGATAAGACCTCTTTTTGTCTTCAAAGGCCATTTCTGGAGGAATTTAAAGTGCATTGCATTAAGCTAATGCAGCCCTTATTTTACAGTGCCGGCTTGCTCTCAGCCGTTAACCAGCTCGTGAGTGAATCTTCTTTTCATCTTGTTGGACATTAGATAAAACACTTTGTTTATTATAGTTCATTTGTATGCAGTGCTTTTTGAAGCCACTCTTCTGGTTACATGGCTAAAATGGTTCGACTCAAAAACAAGAGATCTGAATAAGTGCAGTTTGAAATGTCCTGACAACACAGGACACACGTACGCACATCTCCCCTGGATGCTCTTGAATCTCCCATTCACGCAACATGCCATAATGCGAATATAATTATTTTTAAACAATTTCCCTTCATTTTACTTTGGGTTGTGAACAGGAAATTAAAGCTCCCCCCCTTGTTAGCTAAGCTCACCAAATGCATCACACAAGAAGAAAAACATCATATTTACATCCTATCCTCCTCCTTCAGCAGCGCAACTACAATATTTTCAATTCTAAAATGTGTCTGCTTATACGGAATGAAAATTGGCCTTTTTTTTTTTATCAGAAGCGCACTTTTCGTCTCTCTAAACATCCGTTAGGTGTAATCAAGCTATAATTTGCTTTGCCTGAATGAGAGCAAAACAAATCTCTCATTTCAGAGGCTGAACGGTAAAGGGTTCTGGCAGGTACAAACAGTGCCTGAGTCAGACTGAGGTGAGGAGAGGGAGTGTTTCCAGGTCATTATGACCCTCACGACTGTTTCATATGACTTTTAGTGAGTGCTTGTCCATGCCATAGCTAACTTTTGCTTGCTTACTGTGGGAAAAGGTGTTGATGTATGTAAAGCTACAATTAAAAAAAAAAAGTATTAAAAAAAATAAACTAAAATCCTTTTCTATTGTTTGTGCACCAAAGTCCTACTGGGATCTGTTCATAATCAGAAGTGACACAGCCATAACAGACAAAGCAGACAGCCTTGGATCATTACAAAAAAAACCTTTACCAAAAATCCATTTGAACAAACAAGATCAGATTTTAATTCAATAAACCCATCAAAAAACTGCTTTGTGTTCATAATACATGAAAATGGCTAGGGATGATACTGCCTGCCCGATGACTGTCTGCTTAGAGACTAACGGAGCACAAAACTAACTCGAACAGCCTGCATTTAGACTGGATCCTGTGTTTACAGCACAGCTCCGTCTTCATTCGACCTTTTTTCTATTGTATAATAACATGATTACAACATGGGTCGCATTTAGGATGTTCATCTCAATTCAGTTCAATACAAGTTTACTTGAATAGGGCTTTTAACAATGGCCAGTGTCACAAAGTAGCTCAACAGAAATAGATAAATTACGGAGATAAATTTTAAACACATGAACTTAGAAAGTTATCCCTAATGTGCAAGCCGCAGGCAACGGTGGCCATGAGAAACTTTATAACATATAAAACTTTATTTTAACTTATATTTTATTTTGTCCCTGAATAAACTTGTTGGTCTTTAACCAGACCTCAGCTACGAACCTATAACCAACTGAGAAACACATCTCACGTATTATATATTATACAACGATGAGCTCCGGTCAACCAATCTCACTGTTCGAGTGACATTCCACCAGGAGAACCTACAGTACGTTTCCTACAAGCACACTGGGAGGTTTCACCATGTGTATCACCCAACTTATCTGTGTTCAAAATTCCACTTTCTAGTTTGAAATGGTTACTATAAGTAGTGTTAGCAACATCATCAGTGGACAAGACGAATGATGACTTTTTCGAGAATATAACTTGATTTAGAATATGAAAGCTCGGCAGATAAAAATGACCAGGATAAAGGGATGCTAATTTTCCTGGAAGTACCTTTAAGGGGAATGTACAAATCAACGCCAACATGCTACATAGTCAGTGGGGCTTTTATTTCCACTAGCAGAGCAAAAAAATAAATAAAAAAAGAGCAAGATCATGGCCCGGCTGTGATCTCCAACAGCATCTGCCTCGCAGGTGTGACCGAATGGTTGGCGGGGGAGCAGGCAGAAGAGGCCTCACTAGTATTTCCACAAAAAAAAAACAACAAAATAATAATAATAATAATTTTTTTGTTCCAGTTTTTGAAAATTGTGCAAATGTTTTCAGTGCAATAACCTTATTCAAAACTTGTGCAAAGTTGCAATAAATCAGTACAAGTTTGCCCAAACTTCCTATCTTATACAACATGTTACCTTCACCCACCCAACTTCCTTACTGAGGCCATGGGGCCTAATACAGCCCGAAGCTAGCTGTAGCCCCGCCCACTAGACAACCCCACTGTAAAAATTAAATCAATTAATTAAATAACAATGGTGTCATACAAAAGAATGAACAAATACATTACAAACAATAACCCCAAACCATTCCCTTTCACCCAAATGCCTTAAGCGTACATAAAAACTCAACGTTTGTAACAAAAACTTAAAACAACATTGCTAAAACGGTTTAACCCACCAACCACCCGCAAAACCGCCCTATTTCACCCCAAGTGGAGCCGTCCCTCGGTTTCCTTACAAGAACCAGGAAGTTACATAGAGCTTCAATGGTGGCAATAATGTTTAACCGCCAGAACGTTTGTTTGCATTTCTTAATACTAGGTAGAAGTTGCTATGGAAACAATGAAAACAACAATGAATGTGAAGTGTGTGTTCGAAATGTAGAGATGCCGGTAGGC
Source organism: Chrysichthys cranchii (assembly GCA_030068335.1). Lineage (NCBI taxonomy): Eukaryota > Metazoa > Chordata > Actinopteri > Siluriformes > Claroteidae > Chrysichthys > Chrysichthys cranchii. Next base: position 11,830,009 of record JAQMCW010000009.1, read on the forward strand.
CTTTCCCTGCACTCCATATAACAAAATTAAGCGAATAATAAATTAGGGCAAACGGTGATAAAGGACAAGAAAGACTTGTAAACCAGTATTGAGAATAAAAATAGCATCTCATTAGCAACAGGTCAGCTGAGATGGTAAAATTGCCGACGAACGGCTGACTATGCACTACTGCCTATACACCTGTGTAACCACAGTCTTGCTCTTGCAACATTGATTAATCATCCGTCCCTTGACTTTGCAATGTATGTTGGATATAGTAATTTAGAAAAGCAGGTTTCTTTGCACAGGGACAGGAATATGCCAGTTCAAAACCGAAAACCTTGATGCCTTGCAGCCCTAGTGTCTTAGAAGGCGTGTACAAGGAAGGCAGCAGTTTGAGCTGGAGCATGCACCTCGGCAGTCAGGTCACACACGCATTGATGGCTAATCCATCAAGCTAGCATAAACGTCTGATAGCAGTTAGCTTACATGTGTTCTGAGGTCCAGGCAGCAGTTAAATTAATGTAGGAGGGACAAGTTTCTGCCAAGTCTTTTTTTTTTTTGGTCGATGAATCCGAATGCCTATACTTACACACATGCCTATACTATCATGTTTATTTATCTGGCAGCATCTCATGTTGGATGATTAAGTAACTGACAGTACAACAGCTTATTCATTTCATGTCTGGAAAACTACATGTTGCGTGACATACTCTATGGGAGTAAAAAGTGGCTTTATACCCATAGCCCTTTAGAGATTTCTTTTCTTTTCTATTACTTACAGTGGTACCTCGGTTTTCGTTGACTTCTGTTTTCGTCGGTTTCGATTTTCGTTGATTTTTTCCCGCGAAACATTTCTCGGTTTTCGTCGGTTGCCTCGGATTTCGTCGGATTTCGCTGCTGATTTTGCGAAAACAACTCAAACAAAGGGCGACCCACGCGTTCTCCTGCTCAGTGTGGCGCCGTTTCTCGTCGTGTGAGCATCATGCCGCGCGTCTAGCCAAACAATTCCATTGCTTTCCAGTGTTTTTGTGCTTTTTTTTATTGATTGCGAATGTTAATACTAGAATTACATGTAAGTCATTACTGCGTACGCAGTACATATTCGCTGTGATGTGTTTATTTTGCATTTATTTTGGTATGCATTTTGGAGTGTCTAGAATGAATTAATTGGATTTACATTGATTCATATGGAAAACTGCCTCGGTTTTCGTCAGTTTTGGATTTCGCCGATTGTTTTCCGATAGATTACCGACGAAAACCGAGGTTCCACTGTATTTTCTTTTCTCCTGTTAATGTGCTCTCATTGTAGGCAGTACGGGAACAACTTTGCCAAGAAAAGATGTTACAAACAACCCTTCATATTTTGGCCATTCAGGAAGTGGATGTGTGTGTTAGGAGGCTAAATCCAGTGACTAGCAGCATCGGACTAAAGAAATCAACGTGTGTACCTGGATGGGTCTAAATTATCAGATGACTGAGGAGATGGACATAAAACTGTCAGTAATTTGGTATGCAATTTTCTCAGGAGAAGATGGACAAAAACCGCAGACATGGATCATCTGGATGGAAATAAAATCATAGACGAGCACATGCAAATGACGGAATTAGTCCAGATCCAAATGTACATTTAATCGTGTCTAAACAGGGGTTTCAGTCACAACCAGCAAAAGTAATCACTTCTATGCGCTTCTATCCAATTCTATTCTCTTCTATCACATCACACAGCAACAACGCCGTCTACAAGCATTCTTGTATCTAATGCATCACTCCTGTTTGACTTATTCACACTAAAGTCGAAGATGCTTTTCAGCGTATTCAGCACATATTCAGCAAGCCTTATAAGACACCCACCATGACATTTTTTTTTGACAACAGCTCAATATGAGCCACTGAACAAACAGACCCGGTTTGGCTTTTTTTTTTTGTAATCCTTCTGTTCAGAAAGACGGTGTGTCAGCACAACATACAGTAAATGAGGCATCCTACTTTGACAGTCGGGTGAAGCGGTCACAGCAGGGGTCTTACCTGCAAAATAAGAGAGAGAAAGAGAAACGAAAAAAAACCCCAAAAAAACAAAGATGAGAGAGAGAGAAACAATCCAGCCAATCATTTCAAATCATTTTCAGACGACAGTGAAAGATGAGGGAGGTGACAGAGTTGCTGCAAGGCTTGACACAACCTGTGATGGTTATTTAATCAGTTTACTTCAGTCTGATAATGCGAGTCGTCTCCTCCCTTTTTCTAATTAAACACACATCACCTTTTTCCTCCCAATCTCCTTCAACGCACATGCCCAGAGAGTTGCTTGATACATGGCAACACAATTACAGGGAAATTAATTGCAGTAATGGCTTCCCTGGCTGCCAGGAAAGCGGCAGTGCATTCATAAACTCCGGCTCCTGAGAGGCCGACCCTCACACTGCTCTTGAAGGAGAGAGGTCACTCGTTTGTTTCGCACTCATTCGTCTTGTCCCAGGAGGAACCGTGCTGCGTGAGGAGGCCACTCACATCTGCTTTGTGTGGCTTCGCACAGCTGCTCACTGACTGAGAATGATGCGGGTGGGCCGTGAAGTCGTGTTCAGGTCAGACCTGGGATGCTAGGCTTGAAACACTAGCTTGAAGAAACAGTGTCATGAATGCCTGATCTGAGCTTCTGTGTAGAGGCACAACAGGTGCTATATACTAAAGGAGAGCAGAACGGATAAAAAAATAAAAATAAAAATAAAAAACTCTGATGCTTTAACCTTATCCTTGGCAGGAAAATACGAAAGCTTGTTTCCGCCATTGAAAAAAAAACTTTTTTTTTTTGCTCTCTGTAATTCAAAATTTCGACTTAATAACTCGAAATTTCGAGTCAAGTATCTCGAAATTTCGAGATAATACATCAAAATTTCAAGTTAGAAAGTCAAAATGTGAGATAACTAGAAATTTCAACTTACTGACTTGAAATTTTGAGATGCCTACCTCGAAAGTTTGATTTGGTTCTGCCGATCCGGAATCTCCATGAAGGTACGTTCTGCAGTTACACGTTTTCTTGTTATCCGGATGCAGAAGGAGGAAAGTGTCAGCTACCAGTGCTACAGCTTCCGCTGATGAATGAGCAAATTGTCGATTACTTTTAGTGTGGTTTTACAAATGACGAAATCCTTGCTTTACTGGCTAAATCGCATGGGGTTAATTAGCAAACCCTTGACTAGGATTTTACAGAAGAACAAATTTTGAGCATGCACGCACCTGCTCCTTCTGCTTCAGAGACAAGGAAATTACATACCTTCACAGAGCTTCCCGATTGGCAGAGCCAAGTCGAAACTACGAGATATTTAACTCGAAATTTCGAGTTCGAAAGTTAGAAACAAGCTTTCAAGATGTTTAACTCGAAATTTCGAGTTAGAAAGTTAGAAACAAGCTTTCAAGATGTTTAAGTCGAAATTTCGAGTTAGTAAGTTAGAAACAAGCTTCCATAGGAAAAGGAACGTGCACGAGAATCAACATTTTAAAAACTTTTTTTTAATCTATACACACGAAGGCCACTGCTAAGTGCTTTGTGATATGAGTAAAATCAAAATTTGAAATGGCTACCAAAAAGTCAAGGAAAAAAAGTCATTGAATCGAATCAATGTAAATACATCTAATATCAAGTAAATTTGACATTAGAAAGTGTCTTTTGTGCTCAAGTAAAAAAAAACAACAACAACAGCATTCACCGCATAAATTGTTTGCTAATTAACACAATGATAGCAAACCTAACCAGTTCCTGAAGCACAGCACTGAGCTAAGGCATTCTGCAGCTAGGTAAGGCTACAAGAATTGCCAACTCTAACAGGTAATGTTCGAATAAATATTAAAATGTAAGTAAAACCAAGCAATAGCAAGCTAGCTCATATTAGAATGTTGTATTGTGTAAACCAGTAACAAGGTTTAAAAGCAAGCTAGCTTAAATTAGGCTACAGTGCGTATCTTAAATCAAGATCGCTAGCAAATTAGCAAAGTTTACATTAGAAACGTTTCATTATGTATACCAGTCGCCAGTAACAAGCGAAAGGGGAAAAAAAAAAGTTAACTGGATCAACTAAATAAGTTGCAATTGTATTGGAAAATAATAAGGAGTTTATTTAAATTAAATGGGTGCTTGTGTTTCGTTAGGAGTTTATTTACAACAAATGACTTTCTCAGAGAAAGTACATCAACTATGAACAGCGTTTGAATGCAGTGTGTTTTTGGATGCAGTTCGACAATTGAGGCCTGAAAGTTAATCTTAATCTGTCCTCTGAGAAGCTAGAAATAAATAACTCCAAGTTTAATAAAACTGTCCTGGTGTAACTGGGTATACCCAGCACACTGGACATAAACGCACAGACACATAAATCTGGTGAAATATAGCCCAGAAGCATGTAGCTATTGATCTTTAAAAGTTAAGAAGGCACAGGCTCAGATAAATGCTACTCACAGACAAGCTGACAAAAGGTCACGCTTCAGCCTCTGCTCAAGGAAGATGGTCATTATTGGATGTTGAGGACCTCCTGTAAATCTCATCCCTTTCTGGCCTTGGCTTTGAGGCATTTAAGAGCGTAATAATGCAGTAAGCTCTCAGCAGTGTTCTTTAGTCCGCACACCCTGGCTCCAGTACTGGAGAATTAGCCGTGTGATGAATGAGACTGCTTCTCCATTCAGCCTTCCTCACCTTATCTGGTGACTTTTCACACCTGACGTTTCAGGGGATGATAATAAATTTATGATGGTTGAGGCTATCTACAAAAATGACTATTAGTTCATCTTCGTAAGAGAGCTGAGATCAAATCTTTGATCCCGTAAACTCGTGACAGGTTCGCAACAAAAATGAAATAAATTAAAAGAAGAAAAAAAAAAAGAAAAAAAGCAGGACCCAATTTTCTCTATCAGTGACTCCGCCGAAAGGCCGGTTTAACAAAGAATCTTCGCTGAATTGGAAGCGCTGACCTCGAGTCACTGTTTGGTCTTTTATCTGGTAAGGAATGCTATTGTAAGCAAATAGATGGGAGCTGATCTCCGATCAGCACTTTTGCTCTCCGACATTTGCATGGGTCCAGAAATTAGACTTTACCTGGGGATGATAAGAGATGGAGCACTGAGAGATAGGGGCTGCTCGGAATTTGAAACAGTCCCCTGACTGCGATAAATGAGAGCACTTTATCTGTCAGTTGAAGTGGATGGATCTTTATTCATTAGACAGGTTTATCCAGCAGAAGCTAGCGTCGCCTCATCCGACCCTGCCGTCGGCGTGCCCTTTTCCGATTTCTTTTAAGGCGTAGTGATGATCAAGGGAAATGGCAATCACGCCTGTTGCTTCTGTCAGCAAAAATTGAGCTGCCATCAATAAAACCAATTAGGTTTACACTAAACGAAAACAAAATGCAACTTAAATTATCCTTAAACGCTTAGAGGTTTCACTAGCCATCAGTACATGCGCTGGAAGGAAGCAGGAATATGATCGGGACCTCTCGAGACCAGGAACTTGTATATAATACAGATGGATCTACAAACTGTAATACCAGTGTTAAATTGAAAAGCTATTAGGTTCACAAAAACAAATCGCCAAGAAAATTAATGCTGCCATATTGTCATTTTATTTGTCACTCATGTAGTGCAGATTGTGCTCCAAGATACAGAATACAGCATCCAAAACAAAAATCACAACCCCCCCCCCCCCCCCCCCATTTTAAATGATGAGAAATGAAAGATGAAGGAGGTATACTTAAGGGTTACAGCTCATTGCCAAAATGGTTAGTGGATGGAAATGGCTAATTAGATAAAGAGCTGTCTGAGTAAACATTATTCTCGTTTCAACAAGAATCGCTGACTTATTGTCCAGGCTCCGAGTGAGCAATAACGGTATTGATTAGACATCGCTGCGCACCAGTGTTGTTTCTGGATGTGTTTCTGTTTGGCTTCCATGTGCAAGGTCATGTCTGCAATCTATTCCGACTGCAGGCTGCAGTATTTCATTCACTGGCACATTAATACAGTTCTGAATCTTCCAGCACCTCAAAAGCCCATTAATATCAACAGCACAAACACACAGGGCGTCTCCCCGCTCTGGCACAGCCCTTTAAAGCACTGTGGGTCTGTCCAGATAACCTTCCCTCTAGCAGCCAATACTGTCAAGGAGAATTGTGCTCATGTCAGCTGAAGGCAGCGGGAGAGAAAAAGAGACGGAGAGAGAGAAACAGAGAGAAAAACAGATAGATATACGGACAGAAATGCATTGCCTAAACACCGGAAGAGTATTCATAAACTGTTCTACGGGGCACGAGAATGTATATCGCCTCTCCCCGTGTTACGTTTACTGAGAAGATGCAGGTTTAAGAAGCTTTCAGAATAGGAAGGTAACTATAGTCTGCGTTGATTTTTTTCAAATAAAAATAAGCTTTATTTTTAAAAAAAATTTATTGTGAAATGGGGCTCATTTTCTCTAAATGATTGAGAAATTTTTTAGATCCTTCTAGTTTAGGGATTTTGTTCAGGTCAGAAATTTTGCCTCTGAAGCTAGTGGTATAAAATAAAATATAGAAGTAGTACTAGTAATAGTAACTTGCTAACTTCTTTGTTTTGGTTAGAATGAGGTGAGGTAAGAATATGCCCTTAGAGCATTTGGTGGCATTCAAATCTATATCTATCAGTGGCGCGCCGTGCATTTCACACCTAGGCCTTCGGTAGTGCTCCGTCTGAATCAACTCGCCCCTCAAAAACTAATTTATGATTATAAAAACCATCTTAATATGCAGAAATACAGTATAAACAGCCGTTGCATCGCAGACTTACATTTTAACTCATCGCTTCGTTTGTGGACGCCGTTTTTATATCGTCTTTACGAATTGTTATCATTTGTGTGAGAGTTATTTTTCTGATATTGAAACGAAGTAAACACCTATTTGGTAAGGAATTATTTAAGAAAACTTTGATCTAAATATATAAAATTCTTTTCGCGTTTGAAACGGAAGTGACGTACGCCCGCTATTTGTTGAAAAATAAAATTGGTAATTAACAAACTTATTTCATAAACACTGCATTTTGTTTTTTTCCCTTGCACTCGGTGAGCGAAGCCACTGGGGAATCAACAAATAAATAAATAACTAAACAAATAAATCCGAGTCTCTTATATACCCAAGCATGTAAAGGTTTTTTCACGTTCATTATGTAATCATTTTTCCATGCCCTCTGCTGTATGTGAAATTGCAGTGAAAACATTAAGGAGCCTTCATTTCCTCCCAAAACCACTCCGTCTCATCTGTTAAAACGTAGTGAGGGAAAAAAAAAAAAAAAAAAGAAAAAGTGGCAGAATTGAGCAGCTATTTCGAGAAGGTGCAGGGCTAATTTCTGCGGGCAGGAATTGAAAGGCTGCATGGCGATATCGTGAATTGCAGTTTTTCACCAAATATACTTTTGACACAATCATCAGAGGTCTACAAACATTTTGTTCAATTATATCGTGTCGTTTTCTCCTACATTTCAGAATTATGTTGCTATAAAGTCATACGAGATAATGTGTGTCAATAAGACATCCATGGCTAAGTCGTGAACAGGACAGGAGTCTTAAATGTCGGTCGGTCCTGGCTGAGGAGAGAAGAGGAAGGCATAAACTGCAGTCCATGCTGAAGTGCTATTTAATGGAGGCTGGCTGAATGGCTCTCTCTGTCATGCCACTATAATGAGAGTGCTGGAGAGCGCACATAAGGAGTGCCAATGGCCCAAGACACAGCCAGACCCCCAGCTTTTCGCCATCGTTAGACGCTTTCTCCTCTCCTTCCCTCACTCCCTTTGTTTATGGGCTCTTCATCTCTTTCTTTTGCTTCTACCTCCTTCTGTGAGTAGTGCTTCCATCCTGTTATCTCTCTGTGATGAAGATCAGCAGCAAGAGGAGATTAGACTTTTACCAGAAATATCACATTCTTTTCTTTTCTTTTTCTTTTGTTGTATTTCTCCGTGAAGGACCCGAAAGGTCGTGTGTGTGTTTCAGGACACATCGAACAGAATCTGCGGAGTCTTAACTGCAGCGTCGCTGTCGAAAGCCTTAGCGCGACGTCTTAGGTGTCATCCCGATTGTCCGCATGCCAGTCTGGCTTTCTGTTTGTCACTTAACTGTCTGTTACATTATTTATTGCAGTGTGTTGTTATGTCTAGACATAGCATGATCGTTTTGTCCCGCGCATTTGTGTTGTGGTTATATCTGCCCTCTCTCTCTCTCTCTGCTTGGTGCCGTCATTGATCACTTGCAAGTGCATCAGAGAAAATGATTAGGGCTATGATAAAAGAAAGGTAAAATGACGTCAAGGAGGGCATAAGGTCCCGGGAACGTTTAATCAAAGTGTCATGAAGCAAGGCTGATGTGGTTGATTTTCAAATCAAGTTCATATTGTAAGAAAAGGTGCGATCAGTAAGATGGTCTTAAACCTGCACGAAAAAAGTAATGCAAAGCAAAAAACAGGGTTTGTTCGTATTTTTGGATCGAGACCCATTAATTGTAAAATACACATAAAGGACCCTGCATTACAAACATCATTCAACAAATATTATAACTACTAATATTCGTCTCGTTATTTATACGTGTAGAATAATACCCTCACTATTTATTCGAGCCCTTTATTCCTGAAATTTCCTTTTTGACATTGTTTATAAACTGAGTATATAAACTGATTCATAAATATAACTGTGATGTTAGATTGTGATTTTAACCATGGTCAGGAAAAAAAAAAAAATCACATTCATCATGAACAGTTGGTTCATGGTTAATGGGAACCACTGTTTTAGACATTTTACGCCATACGGTAAGCTTACGATCTGCCCTCTAGAGATTTCATTGGTAAAGATCGAAAATCCTTAAATCATGAAAGTTTTTTTCCCCTTGAAAGTATAGTGACTGGTTGTCGGGGGAGTTGTTTCAACAGACCCTGAGGACCATCTCAGCTAATAAAATGTCATCCTCAGGACATCCTATGAATATCCTTAAAATGTATAAGGATGTCATTTTGTTGGGTGTAAGAGACGTTAAAAGAAACAGGCTGGCTGCTTATATGTTTACAGTAAGACCAATAAAGGACCAACTCTATCACTGAGGGCAGTGGTTGCTCAGGGGTTGAGATGTTGGCCTACTGCTCGGAAAGGGGCGAGATCAAATCCCCGTATCACCAGGTTGCCACTGCTGGGCCCTTCAGCAAGGCCCGTAATCCTCAACTACTCATCCATCTCCGTTTTAACGGCAGGTTTTCCAGGACCACCTGGGTTGGCCGGTGCACCATAGAACCATGGTGTCTCTTGTGGCATAGTGTTTTACGGCTGAATGCCCTTTCTGACGCCAACCATCCAACTCACGCTCTCACACACGCACACATCCACACCTACGGACAATTTAGGGTAGCCAGTCCGCCTAATGTGCATGTCTTTGGACTGTGGGAGGAAACCGGAGTACCCGGCAGAAACCCACGCGGACCCGGGGAGAGCATGCAAACTCCACACAGAAAGGCACCTGCCGAACCCGGGGCTCGAACCCAGGACCTTCTTGCTGTGAGGCAAGACAATGCTAACCACTTAGCCACCGTGCCGCCCAACCCTCAACTACTCAGTTGTATAAATGTGATAAATGTAAGTGGGTCTGGATAAGAGCGTCTACCAAATGACGCAAATGTAATGTATTTAAGAGTCAAAGGTTTGGACAAACCTAGCCATTTACAGTTGTGTTTACGTTGTAGAACAATACTGAAAACAAGAAAACTATGAAATGACATATCGAACATACATGGAATTACATGGTAAGCAAAATGTACTGACAAACAAAATATGTTTCATATTTCTTTTTTTTTTAAAGTAGCCAGTGTTTACCTTGATGACAGCTTTGCACGCTTTTGTCATCATCTTACCCAGCTTCATGAGGTTGTCACCTGAAATGCTTTTCCATTTACAGGCGAGTTTTGTCAAAAGGTAATTTGTAGAATTGCTTGCCTTCTTAACGTGTTTGAGATCGTGTTGTGTTGTGTCGTGTCGAGGTAGTGTTGTACAGTAAACCGTATTCCACAATAGAAGTCATTAATATTAAGTCAATATAATGGCTGAACAGTTCTTATGTCAAGAACCGTTCAGAGAAACCACAGTCCATCATTACTTTAAAACATGAAGTGTCTTTTTTTTTTTTGTAATAAGTTAGACGGTGTGTCCAAACTTTTGACTTGTACCATATACATTCTTAGAATCATTTCAGAGTACAGTCATCCCTCACCTATTGTGGGGGTTACGTTCCGGCACCCGCGTAGTAGCGACCTTATATTTATTTTATTATTTACTCGTCTTCGTCTTTTGCCGCTTAATCCTGTTCAGGGTCGTGGGGGGAAGCTGGCGCCAATTCCAGCTGACATCGGGTGAGAGGCGGGACACGCCCTGGGCGGGTCACCAGTCCACCGCAGCACACAGAGACAGACAACCATTCACACTCACATTCACACCAACGGGCAATTTAGAGTCACCAATTAGCCTAATCCCCACTGTGCATGTCTTTGGACTGTGGGAGGAAACCGGGGTACCCGGAGGAAACCCACACGGACACGGGGAGAACATGCAA
>JAQMCW010000009.1:11851756-11861827 GCA_030068335.1 Chrysichthys cranchii
CACATCACAGCAGGTTAGGTTAGCCCCGCCCAATCACATCACAGCATGTTAGGTTAGCCCCGCCCAGTCACATCACAGCAGGTTAGGTTAGCCCCGCCCAGTCACATCACAGCAGGTTAGGTTAGTCCCGCCCAGTCACATAACAGCAGGTTAGGTTAGCTCCGCCCAGTCACATTACAGCAGGTTAGGTTAGCCCCGCCCAGTCACATTACAGCAGGTTAGTTTATTCCATCCAGTGGTAGCCTAGCGGTCAGGGCATTGGCCCTTCAATCGGAAGGTTGTGGGTTCAAGGCCCAGGACCAAGAAGGTACACTGAGGTACCCTGAGCAAGGTACTGTCCCCAAGCATTGTTCCCCAGGCGCTGCACTGTTTGGCTGCCCCCTGCTTCACCTGGTGAATGGGTTAAATGCAGAGAAGTAATTTCACTGTGTCACACTATGCTGTATGCTATACATGTGTTTCATGTGTGATCACTACTTCATTACAATCAATCATCCCCACCCAGTCACATTACAGGGGGTTAGCCCTGCCTACTCCCTTTTGAGCAGGTTAACCCCGCCCATTCATTTTATATCACGCCAGTCCTGCCCTTACACTTTACCACAGGTTAGCCCCACCCGCTCACTTTATATCATGTTAGCGACACTCGCTCACTTTACAGCAGACTAGACTCTTCCATTCACCTGAGAGCAGGTTAGCCCCACACATTCACTCTACAGTAAGTTAGACACCTCAATTATCTTTACAGCAGCTGAGCCCTGCCAGTCACGTTGAAGTCTGTAGCATCGCTGTTGGAGTTAAGATTTCAATGCAAGCAGTTAAACCTTGTGCTGTTCCTGGCTTTCAGGAAACAAATATGTTTATACATGACTTATATGTTATGTTTATGCATCAATTAAAAATAATCGTGTACACTGCTCTAAATTACTGTATAATCTCACTATCCAGAGTCACTCAGAAGATTCAGCCGAAGACGGTTTCTGATTCTGGTATCTCTCAAGGTCATCCTTGGCTTGTTCATTTGGGATCATATCTATCATTAAAAGAGCTGTATTGCATTATTGAATTTAATTAATATTTATTAATGGGTCTATAACCTGTGTTTCAAACCAGTTAATCCTTTAAAAAAAACATTTTCCCCATTTTAATGTTTTTTTCCCAGTAATAAATATAAATGAGCATATTATCATTTAGGAATATTGTTAATTAATTATTAATTAATTATTAAATTTGTGCATACACCATACATTTCACTGAAATGGAAAAAGATGTAGGATCTTTACACAGCGATATCTGTTGTCGTTTCTTAAGGAGGGGGATGGCTGCTGACTCTGAAAGCGTGTCTTCAGTGTGTACTGCATTGTCATCTTCTGCATTATTGTCTCTACTGATTTCGGTGAATAAGGGAGTGACTCATGCCAGCGGAGAACGATGTCGTGTTTTCGATAACGAATGAAGGAAAAACATTAAAAGCTTGTAGGTTGTGGTCTTCTACAGTGTTTGAGAGACAGAAAGCCAAAGATAAATTCAAGGACTGTTTGAGGACAGTGCTTATTGACATTAATGGATGTGAAGTGAACACTGTTCAGCTGCCCTACCCTTCTTTCGGTTGACATACAGGAACTTTATATTCGGTCGACTCACCGCTCATAGCTGTGCATTCTCTCTCTCTCTCTTTCTCAGGAGTGAGGAGCTGGAGGAACACTGGGTTATTGGTGCACTCTCTGACAGGAGTGACAAAATGGTGGAAGAGAAAAGGTGGGAGGATTTCATGTCAGAACTGAGATTTAAATGAGCTGGCCAATACATACGCAAACGTTCATATACACCCACACGCACAGGAGGCCAACCTGACAAGCATCACTTTCACATAGTATTTTAAGTGGTTTTTTTTTTTTAACTCAGTTTTGACAAAGCTTTTTTTTTTCTTCTTTTGCGCAATCTTGATAATTCTATCAACTCGCATGAACTCACATTTTATTATGTGTAACTTCTGTGGCTTTCTCTGGCAGAAGAAATTACAGCTTTTTATTTATGTTCCAAACTGCTTTTAAGATTAAAGATATACTGTGAATGACAAATTAAAGTTAAAAAAAAAAAAAAAAACATTAAGTGAATTAGTAATACCCCATTCTCACTTAGCCGGATATATTCTATGGATGATGCCGGCAAATGTATTTTTATTTTTGCATTCCAGGAGTCATCCGGAATGATCCAGGGGCATTCCTTAAGCATCCCAGAGTGATGCATTTCAAACATTCATGATGAGACTATACGTGGTCTACTGCAGCAGTACGCCACAACTGTAGGGAGCCCAGGCTTCACGGATTTGCCCATGGCAATGCTATGGATGATGCTGGCAGGCTTCACGGTTGCCAACTATGCCCTACGGATGCTGATGGTTGCACCACGGTTGTCTCAGTTCTCTCACAGAAACCAAGTCATGTTACCTGTACTGGCATTTTATACAAGTAGTAAGACGTTAATAATAATAATAATAATAATAATAATAATAATAATAATAATAATAAATTATTATTATTATTATAAAATACTTTATTAAAATAACAATCCATGATAAAGCACCGCTTTAAGTTTTGAACCCTTTTTACAGTGTTATTCCATGCCTGGGTTTCCTAATTTGCGTGGCTTATTTCATTGAAACCCTCTGAAACCGTACACACAGCTTTCATTGCTGTACAGCCTTACATTGCTAAATGTCCTTGCTGTCACACATGCACCATCAACCGCGGAGGCTAACTGTGAATCTATGAGCATTTTCTGTCGCTACTGCAGTGGCTACATTTGGCTTCATTTGCATATTTGCTCCTCCCTCATTCTTTCACCGTAATGCCTACAAAATTTATTGGAGCAGCCACGGTAAACTCCATTCACAGTATAAAAAACAAACAAACAAAAAATAAACCCCTCAACTGGCTATGTGAGAAAGCAGCATAAGGTTCTACAAGTCTACGCTATGTGTTTGGCTGGGATGAGATTTGGTGACCGTAAAAAGCCATAGCCTATGATTTATATCATAGTCATAATCATCAAACCATTCAGTCAGCCCTTGTGCCCTGTGGAGGGGGTTTGAATCATCCTGCAACAAACCATTTTCTTCAGGATTGAATAATGTTCTATTGATTTGCAGTGATTCTTTCTTCTATGGGGTCAAGTGGAGCCAAAACATTAGGTTAGAGAATGAAATGCCACCCACAGCATAACAGAGCCGCAGTTTTCATTCTTTACATGTTTCTCTCATTTGTGTGTTTTAAAATATATATATTTCTTTATTAGTGTATAGTGTCAGATCAAAGTCCCTCACCATTTGGAGACCAGGGTGACAGAACATCAACAAATGTCAATAGACACTGCAACAGCTTGCTTCTACAAGAGGAAACAAACCAAAAAAAATCCTCCAAAATGTGGACTGAAGGGGAATAAGGCCCTGCTTTGTCTGTGCACATAGGCCGACTCACTCGAGCACAGGAGTCAAGCTCGAGAGACTGAAATCAAGCGTTCGACTACTGAAGGAAGTACAACTGCTCGAAGAATAACCAGGGCACACAGAGGTTGCACACACCAGTGTGTCTAAGCTCAAAGCAAGGCATGGTCAGCATGCATTTAATATTAAAACCATATTGGCCTTGCTATAGGGAATAAACAGAAACTAAATAGTTTTATTGTGTGTCCAGTCCTAATGCACAGCCAAGGAGGATTTCTCATCTCATCTCCAGTCCTTGGTACCAATTAACCTGCACACGTTAAAGTTGTTTTTTTTTCTTATATCTTGTCCCTTCCAAACATACATGATTTTGCTTCACATGTTTCATGAGTCGGGTTAGGTGGTAATTGGATCAGATGTGTTGGGAGTAATCTTGAAGCTATGCAGGGCGGACGGTCATCACGACTGGGATTATCTGATGACTACTTGCAGACTGCATGCACTTAACAAATTGTAAAACACAGAATATATCTAAAGTAATTGTACGACGCTATAGAAGCACAGTGCAAAGAAAGGGAGAGAGTAAAGAATACAGAGCATGGAAATGGCAGAGAAGTACATGTACAGTATAAATTCAGGCAAAGTTGTGATGGTTTTCTTTTCAAGGATCAAGCTAGTAAAAAAAGATAGTGATTAAGGGATCAGAGAAAATTAGCCAGAGATGATAAGTAATTAACAGTGGGCCCTGAAGGTCATAGTTTTAACTGACATGCACCATTCAGTTCGAGAGACAGAGAGAGACAGAGAGAGAGAGACAGAGAGAGAGAGAGAGAGAGAGAGCACGAGCACACAAGAGAATATGATTTCTCATTTCCTGCCTGATGAAAGAACAGGATAATGGGCACAACATACGAGCCAAACCAATTCATCATTTTTTTTTCAATAAAAAAAGGAATCCTCCGTTCATGCACATGCACACCTTTACTATCCTTGTAAGACATGACAAACGCTAACCATAAACATAACCTTAGTAACCAAAAGGAAATTTAATCAATCACTCACTCATCGTCTGCAGCTTAATCATGTTCAGGGTCGCAGGGGGGAGCTGGAGCCAATCCCAACTGACTTCGGGCGAGACGCGGGGTACACCTTGGGGAGGTCGCCAACACCGCAGGACCAACACACAGAGACAGACAACCATTCACCCTCACGTTCACGCCTACGTCAATTTAGAGTAGCCAATTAGCCTAATCCCCTCTGTGCATGTCTTTGGACTGTGGGAGGAAACTGGAGTACCTGGAGGTGCAAACGAAGTGTCTTGTTCATACTTTAGATGTACATAAAGTACACTGGCTTGAGTATATTAAAAGCGACATCCACCAGATGACACATCAAAGGCATGACATTCCTCTCACCTGGTTTTCAAGTCAAATGGATGCATCTGAATACTCAGCATTTACTAATGTTGGTTAAGTACATACAGTGATACCTTGATTTACGACCGACCCGGGTTACGACATCTCCGAGATACGAGGTTGATGTCGGGCTATTTTTTGCTTTGGGATACGACAGTTGTTTGTGATACGACATTGGCGATTTCATCACGTTTCGTGCGGCCCGCCGCCATTACACGTTCCCGTGTCCCAGTCTGCCCCAAGCCGACCTACAGCTCACGTCTCGAGCTCGCTCACCGCAGCATTTCTCGCTTCGTTTTGTGTCCTTTGTGCCCTTATGGAACTTTATTTGTCCTGTACCCTGTATTTTCATCATGGGTCCTAAGAAAGTGAGCAGCAAGGCTGGTGCTGAGAAGAAGGAGGCGGCCACTTACCTTAGATATAAAGCGGGAAATCATTGAAAAGCACGCTCAAGGTGTGCGCATCACGGACTTGTGCAAGGAGTACGGGCGGAGTAATTCTCCCATTAAGTTAAGTTTAGCGCTAAGGTGCAGCGATACGTAAAGTGTAGAATAAATTTAGCGATGTTCTGTAAGCGTAGAGCAAGTGTTCAGTTGGCCATAGACGGCGATATATGTAATGTAAACAAACCTCCTCAGATAGACAATCTCTTCTTCCTCCCACCATCATCCGGCGTACACCTCACTGCTCCGCCTCCATCATCACTTTTTGTGATCCTCAAGGTAAAGTACACTTAATAAAACCAGTTTTTTCTTTACATTCACTTTTATTATGTTTTATTATTGTTTTATATTTAGTGTGCTTTGCTAGGGGTTTGGAACGAATTATTAGTAATTCCATTCATTTTAATGGGGAAATTTGATTTGTCTTACGACACTTGACATATGACTTTGTCCCTGGAACGAATTAATGTCGTATGTCAAGGTACCACTGTACTACTGTCTATTACTGTAGTACGTACTATGAGTATGCAGGCGAGTAGTAAGGACACTTCGTACATACCGCAACCCAATCTCACCTGCTGTTGGTCCTGGATGTTTACAGAAGATGCATCGCATGTATCCCATGAAAATGCAAAAAAAATAAAAATTTGATTTCTACAACAGAAGAAATGGTTCAACTGTTCCTTTTGTACAGCGCCAGAGACACCACTTGGTCACTGCAACAACTGGCTGCGCTGTGGTTTTCTGTATCTCTCAGGAGAATTCTTTTTCTTTGGTTATGCTGAGGCTCCAGGTGACTTATGGGATAGCACAATGAAGCACAGTGTGGCACGTTTGAATTCTACAGATGTAGCAAAATCATCCAGGAACATTTGGACCGCCATTAAATGCCTACTGGGTATTCAGACACCCTACAGATGATCACATACTGCTTTCTGCCTGCTATATACTATGGCAGTATAAGTTTTCAGATGCAGCCAATGTGTAAAATAAAATGTTCAACACGTTCATACACAGCGATGTTAAACACCCTCTTAAAGTCAAAACTTTCCAGCATCATTGTGGCTGTTATAAGCTGCATCTCAAATTGAAATGTTTGAACTTGCGTTCAAAAGCATTTACACATCCAAAACATTCAGAAGACAGACCTTTGAAGGCTACATGAGCTGTGTTTTTTTTTTTATAGTTATACGAAAACTGGTTAGTCCTGGTACTCAGTAGCTGCCTAGAACCGAATACAAGTATGCAATTTGAGGCACAGCACTAGTCCGGTTAGTCATTTGCAGACTCGATGTTGCATGGTGCCCGCTATTTATGTTGGTATCACAACACGTGGAAGTGTAGTGTTAATTTCTGAAGATGCGCACTAGCAGTGTTCTGACTGGCCACAGGATATGTGGAGAAAGGTCTATCTGCAGTCTCACAGCTGGCAAGACGCCCATTTTATAACATGACACACCCAGATCAGGACACGACACACACCCTGAGTCAATGCACGTTAACAGATGACAGTACTGCCGGTGTTCAGTAAGATTTGTGCTACCTAGCGAGAAATGCTGCTTTGCAGTGAGGTGCTAGGTCTAAAGTAGCAATCGGTAGGGTTTTAAGCTTTCATTTTTTCGGATTTAAGTTTAACTATGAGCCTTGAATCCATATGGTTAAGGATCAGGTTACGTCTAGGATCGAGTTTATGTCTCCGTTATTGATTCCTGCATCGGTACCATTTTTTGACAAGGTACCATAAGTCATCACTGGAAAACACTGGAAGATCCTCACCCAAAGCCTAAACTCTAACCCTAACCTGAGGTTTAATGACACTGGTGTAGTGTGCAAGGTGTTGGCTACACAGAGTGGGAGTTTCATGTAGTAGGAATGTTGTGTTAGCCATCTTGCATGTGTGTATGCACAGATAAAAGCAAATATAGTCTGGCCTTAACCCATTAACTGCCAAATTTTTCTTCTGAAAATTTTCATGTGTTTCTATTAATTTACATCCAAATAGTAACTTTCAAGAAATAGGACTGTTAATATTTATAAAATTTCAATTTGTAGTCAAAGTCCCAAATGGGGATCATGCGACATGCCATCTATTTTTTATGCCATTCATTATATGATCCCCAAATGGGGACCACGGAAGCTAATGGGTTAAGAAGCACTTCAAGGACAGTCAATCACACATAGCGCAAGGTGTGTGTGTACACCCTTATTTGGATAGTCCTCACAACGATGTTATTTTTTTTTTTGTTAAAAAAAAGAAAAAACAGAAAGAAGAAAGAAAAACATAACCAAAAAGTTTTCATTCGCTGAGGTTTCATTACTAAGGTTAGGGTTAGGTTTTGGTGCAGGGTTAGACAACAAGCCAATCAAGAAAAGTGTGTGGTGTACAGGAGGTGTTCACTTAGCCTAATATAAGCAGGCTATTATGGTAAAAATCAATCAATCAATCAATCAATCAATCAATCAATAAATAAATAGACCAAAAAACAAAACAAAACAAACAAACAAAAAAAAAATCTCTCTATATATAAAATTCTTTTCGCGTTTGAAACGGAAATGGCGTACGACCACAGAACATATTATACATGCGTATGACCGGAAACAGCGTAACTAGCGCTTAAATTTTAGCTAATCACTTCGTTTGTGGACGCCATTTTTACATCATCTTTACAAATCGTTATTATTTGTGTGAGAGTTATTTTACTGATATTGAAAAGAAGTTAACACCTATTTGGTAAGTAATTATTTAAGAAAACTTTGATCTAAATATAAAAAAAAATTCTTTTCGTGTTTGAAACGGAAATGGCGCACGACCGCTATTTGTTGAAAAATAAAATTGGTAATTAAACTTATTTTATAAATTCTGCATTTTATTTTTTTCCCTTGCACTCGGTGAGCGAAGCCACTGGGGAATCAGCTAGTAATAATAATAATAAAAATACTCTTAAAAGAAAACACTCTTCTCATCTGTTTGCTTTTCTCTATCAAGCTTTCTCCCTGTCTGTCTGTCTCTTGTTATGTCTAACTGCCAAGAATACAGAGCACCTCATCACACACACGGCTTGTCTCATCACAGAGCCATGTTGACCCGCTGCTTTCTCTCTGTAGGCTGCAGACATGGACATAGGAACAAATTACACACCTTAACCACAAGTCTGTCGATCATAGTCTTTGTCCCTGTCTGATACACACGTCAATTGCTCTGCATAACGCATAACTTATGGCACTGTCCCACAACCCTATCATTACACTGTATACACACAATGTGTGAGTGCCGAAGGGAAGAAAGAAATGAGACAGAGCAAAAAAGCAAAAAAAAAAATAAAAAAGTGTTTCAGGTCATATACGCTTTGTTCCTTTCACTTATGCATTCATAAATTCTAGACATTGATGTTAGGCTACACAACTGAATTGAATGTCTGGCGTGTCTCGCAGACATCTCCTCGTGAATGGCAACTCATCATCTAAAGCTGACTCTCAGGAAGACCAGGCTGTTATATATCTTTGTAAATGCGTACTCACTCCTTGATCTCGTCATTTCCTTTGAGAGCTCCTGGATCTCGGCGTCTGGAAAAATGCGAGGCTGTTGTTCTCAACATGGCTTACAAACTTTACGTTTAATAACCATTAATTTTAATAACCTAGTCAGGGTCGTTGTGGATCACCAAGGGCAAGGCGGGAATACAACCTAAATAGGACGCCAATCCATCATTTGGCATCACATGTACGTATTACACCTCAGCACATTGTACTCATACACCTAAGATTGGACGAGGACCTAGTGTGTTTTTGGGAGGTGGGAGGAAACCAGGGCTGTGTGAGAACACTTTGTTCTTAAAGGGGTCATTGCGTTTGCTTTTTCATTAATTTTGCAGTGGTCTCTAGTATGAGTGAATGCCCTGTGAGTCGGTTTTGGTGAAAAAAAATAAATGCTCTGGTGCTCCTGTTTCAGGCTGTTCTAGTTTGGTGGAGGAGTGGGTGCGGGGAGAAGCTAACTATTGAGAGTAGAGCAATAACAGCACTGACCCACTGGAGGGAGCGTCACAGTGCTGTTAGCTCCTCGACTCTCAATAGTTAGCTTCTACCTGCCGAGACGGGCTCTGCTGTCTCCTGGCTGCAAAATCAAAACTGTCTTCCCGTGGGCGGTCGCAAGCCAAGGTGGGTGAGGCCATGACTACTAATTTTCAAAGTCACGCAAGTTCAAAGGGCTTTTTTGGATTCGCTTGTTTTTCCGTCTATATTCTTTATGGCTAATGCAGGGAATGGGGGTAGAAGTATGTTTCACATGCAGCATGCATATGCAACTCGGAGTGACCTATCGTATTTCAAAAAGAGCGAGTATTAAACGGTTTCTTGGGGAATGACACCTTTAACTATTTTTTCCTTGACCTTGATGGAAAATATCATGAGGTTAAGGGAAGGATATATGAAAAGCCAAATGTGGTGATAAGACAGCCTGACTGTACTTACATTAGGCTTCACAATTATGAGATGGCAGATCACTGATGTGGTTTTGTCATGTAAATCTACAACGATCTGAAAATGGACTACAAAAAGTGCACCTATTCCCTGTGCATCTTACCATGTTGATTTATACAGGCTACATATATACAGTGGGGCAAAAAAGTATTTAGTCAACCACCAATTGTGCAAGTTCTCCCACTTAAAAAGATGAGAGAGGCTTGTAATTTAAAATAAGTATTTGGTCAATAACAAAAGTTCATCTCAATACTTTGTTATATACCCTTTGTTGGCAATGACAGAGGTCAAA
>JAQMCW010000009.1:11902938-11921487 GCA_030068335.1 Chrysichthys cranchii
GCGGGGGGGCGGCAAAATGTTGCGATGGAAGAGAGCGGCACGGCCCGGTACCAAAAGACCCACGGACCGGTACCGGTGGTTGGGGACCCCTGGGCTAGAGTACACACATACAGACCGTGAGAAAATTCAGCTTCCGGAGTAATTCGGTCGCTGGCTGCGTTTGTTGCTCAGTTGGAAGTTTTTTCTCATGACTAAAATTTTTATTTAGCCATGCCCTCGCGACCCATTCTTGATGGCCAAAAATGGGTCACGACCCATACTTTAAGAACCCCTGTAATAGACTAACCTACAAGCACTTTCTTGGTTTCGTAAAATCCTCCACAGTTTGAGTACGTTTGCTTTGTGCAGTTCACAAATTCATGAGTACAGGTCAAGTGCATTTCATAAATTGACAAAGACGGCTTGCTATGACAGAACACCCATTTCAACAATGGTAGGTTAGCTCAACTCGCAAGCTGTGTTTTCCTCATGCGTTCATTCAAACCCTGTTAAGCACCTAGCAGGAGAATTTATGGATTTATAGAAAGTAGTAAAGTAGGGAGAAGCTGACGTGAGAAAGAAAAGGTGCTCACTCCCACACAACTCCAATCATATGCAAAGGTTATATAAGCAAGCTTTCAGACTTCACATGTTTTCCTCTCTTAACACATCTGGTTGATAGTGGGCTTTACTTGTTCGTTATCTGCTTCATTCTGATCAGGGTCATTATGATTCAAATGACTCACTCACTCATCCTCTAATGCTTAATCCTGTTCAGAAACACAAGAGGAGCTGGAGCCAATCCCCGCCGAGTTCGGGCGAGAGGCGGGGTTCAGGTCAATCCACACAGGTCGAACATGTCTACTGCAGGGCCAAAACACAAAGACAGGCAACCACTCCCACTCACATTTCACACCTACAGGTAATTTAGAGTAGCCAATCCCCTTTGTGCATGTCTTTGGACTGTGGGAGGAAACCAGAGTACTCGGAGAAAACCCACACAGACACAGGGTGAACATGGAAACTCCACATAGAAAGGCACCCAGGTCAACCCTGGAGATCACTCTTGCTGTGAGGTGTCGGTGCTTCCCACTACACCACCATGCCACCAGTTTAAGTGACCATTTAAAATATCATGAGAAGGTACAATGAAAAATTACTGTGAGAGAGGATAGGATTGATCCTGAATATTAGTGTGACCAAACGTCTTTGTTTCCCCGACATGTCCTCTTTTTGGGACCCAAAAAAAAAAAGACGTCTATGGGCGAGAATTTTAAGTCACCAAAAATGTCCGGGTTTCGGCTTTTGCTTTCTACAGTCGCCATTCATTTTGCAGATGTCCGTCTGCCCCATGCTGCCATCCTGCCCAAGTGTCTTCTTATTTGAAAATCAAAATATGGTCCCCTTAAAGATGTACATACAATGACAGGAGAGAGAAAAAATTAAAATTGAAATAAAATAGGAAACTATAGAATTTAGTCCCAAATAGCTTGCTTAATACCATGTATCTTTTTTAAATTACAAATACGGTGAATTTCCCAAGTCATTGCAGTGTTACACCCAATTCCCTGTGATTCATTGTTTTTGAGGTCCTGCTTATCTCTGCACAACACAATGTCTTTCGTTATTCATTAGTCTTTAATCTACAATAAGTTTATGGCTATCCATATTGGACATGCAGATATTTTTGTCCGAACTGGTGTTTCACTTTCCACATTTGGTCACCATTTCTTGGTCTTACTAACAGTCAGGCTGTCCTGTAATCAGTTCCACATCATGCTCCTTTCCCCGTACCTATTTAAGCCTTTTGTTTCCCTATTGCAACGTACAGTTTTAAGTAGTTCTTCTAATATTTTATATTTTTGCCTCCACTTTGTTCATGTCTGATCTATTTAAACCATTTGATTAATATAAATTAATTTCTCCAAACTGAGTCAAAATTCAAATTCCACCCTATCAGTATTAGGGCAGCTCAACTGAAAACAAAATATAAAGCTCCTCGCTGCTTGTGATGTTTTCCTCAAGTTAGTTTTTTGATGATTTACAGACTTTGCTAATTACGGATAAGTAACTGCGGCATAGATTGCTTCCTAACATGGATGCATTGTAAGGTTTAATATGCAGATTGAAGATGTTTTAACCAAAAAGAACAGGACAAAAAAAATGTTGGCAATGTATACCAGTGCTTCTTAAGCACCCCATCTGTGTCAGAAAATTGAAAAAGGAAATTAGTTATCAACCAGGATAAATTCTTACTGATGTAATACCATGGTGCAGGAAACCGTGACCGTCATTATCGAAGAATAACAACATTCTACATCATTCTAATTTATAAATATTAGCCGGTGATGCAGAGGCTGATGCCAGATGGTACCATGATGTGCTATCTTCAGAAAATAAAGCATTAGTGCCATGTTCTTACTAAGATGGAGTTTGCGCACATCACACTTGACCATATGCTGACAGAATGATGGAATAATACTGCCCAATAACTGAGCGACTTCTCTTTCCACAGATTTAATTTCCAATTTTGTTGGCCTTCAGACCAAAACAAGGCGCATAATTCCAAGTCTCTCTCAATGTTTTCCCGGATGAATGTTTTCCCTGCGGCAGAAAAACCTCTGAAGTGATCAGAAAATGATCAGGATTTTATTAGCCCGCCCTTTTTAGGACGATATGCTTTATTTAGATGTGATTTTTCATTTATATGCAGGAATAAGCCACAAGTCTTTGTATTCAAACTCAACCCACCAATAACCTTCCTGTACAGGGTAATGAAGTGTGTGAGAACTGTTTCAAAAACTTTGCTTAAAGAACAAGTGAAAAAAAGAAAAGAAGAAAAAAAAAATCTAAAAATGCAAAATTGTCTTGCTTATTTCTGCCATCACTAGCATTTTAAGGTTTTGTTACGGGGTGACCACCAAGACGGAGTAAAGAAGGGACCCTAACCTGCTGGAACAAAGGGACTGGGAATGATGGGAACCAATATGCAGGGATAGGAAAATAAGTGATAGGTGCTTGGTGCGGGGCTTCCAACACTACTTGCCCAACACATGCTGGGAACCAAGGGCCAGCCACTTTCAGGCTAGCAGTATTAACTGATTGAGCTATTTACTTGGATGGTTTGTGTGTGTGATCAGTAGTGCTTATGTACAGACAAGTATAGGGAAATAAGTTCAAGTGTATTTACATTGAATGCAAATATATAAAAATGACTGCCCTTCTGAGAGTTGGTTATCTTTTCTCCCCTTTCCTTTAAATCAGAATATTCGGTTTTTCTCTCTTCTTATTCTCCCTTTTCTATACGACAAGACTTTGCGTAACTCAGAGCGTTTTCACATTTCATTACAACTTTCCTTTTTTACAAAACCAAAATATTTCCCTTCTTTTTCACTCTGTAGAATCCCCATCTTCTCTTTCAAATCAAAAACTCTTTTTTTTCCCTCTTTCTTTTATGTCAAAATCCCTTTTTTCTTTTCTCCTTTAAATCAGAATACCTCTTTCTTTTCTTTTTTCTTTAAATCACAACCTTTCCTCACCTCCTACAAACCTCTGGCCATTAGCATGACACAGTATAATATCCACACGCTGAGCTGTGTTCCTGAGCGTCTTATAAGGTGTTCGACCCAGGTGTGGTGCATCGGCGTTGATTACGCCCACGTGACCGTCGCCTAGCAACCGGGTCCGTATCAGGACCCCGAGCTAGCTGCAGCTCCGCCTGAAAAGCTGCTTGTGAGTTTCCTGTGGCTCGTGATGTTCCAGGTTTTTAATCTTAGCCTGTATATTTTGGATTTGTAGGGACCTGGCTTTGCTAAGCACGTCTATGACTGTAGAATCTGATCAAGATGGCAGTAAATGCATAAAAATGAACCTCAAATAGCTCAGCGCTCCCCACCTTCACTTACGATGTCCATTTCAGTCCAACAAATGTAAATCTATTGCCATCACATTTAACAATTACTATGATTGAGCTTCCTGCAATACTGTGCATAACCCAACAGGAATGCATTTAAGTCTCCATTTGCACTTCATCATTTGTGCTGTACTGCTGGAGGGTCAGCTATTTAAATGCACAGAGAGGCCATCTATTCTGAAACCATTAAATATTCTGTGTGAATTGCTATTTTACTGACCCCCATAGAGAAACTGGATTATTAGAGAACTACACACTGCTGCTATTTCCAGTGATCAGGGATGATGGATGCAGGTACAACAGATTGACTGACTGAATCTGTAGCCCTAAGATCAGAAGGGGAATCTCATCAAATGTGCAATGTACAAAAGACCTGGGGAGTGAGACGTAAAGTCAAATAACGTTGTATTGTCCAAGTGGCTAAAATGAAAGACTACATATCCGTACTATATGGCCTTATGTACGAGGACACTTGACCATTACACCAACATGTGAACGCCACAAAGTTCAAATCACACACTTGTATAGGATTGTCTTATGTCTTAGTATGCTGTAGCATTACGAATTCCCTTCACTGAAATTAAAGCACCCAAGCCTGTTTCATCATGACGATCCCCAAATGCACAAAGTACAGTACGGTCCATGAATACATGGTTTGCCAAGGTTGACGGGAAAGATTGACCTGAGTCCTGATTTCATCTCCACTGAACACCGTTGGGATGAGTTGGTACGCTAATGGTCAATACTCTCAGCCTTCTTTCTTTACATCGATGGCTGACCTCACAAATGGGTACAAATCCCCTAGCCACACTCCAAGATTTCATACAAAGCCTTCCCAGAAGAGACCAACTCCATGTTTATGTCCATGGTTCTTGAATGGCCCATATAATTATGATGGGCAGGTGTCCACATACTTTTGGCCATATAGTGTATGCTCAAGAAGTACTTTTTCGATGTTTCATAGGTACAATCTCTGTTTGTTTTTGATTTTTCTTATATTTTCCCTACCGTCGTAGCGCT
This sequence comes from Chrysichthys cranchii, assembly GCA_030068335.1. NCBI lineage: Eukaryota > Metazoa > Chordata > Actinopteri > Siluriformes > Claroteidae > Chrysichthys > Chrysichthys cranchii. The sequence goes on from JAQMCW010000009.1 coordinate 11,907,851, forward strand.
ATATTAAAAAAACAGAAATGCAGACAGATTTACCAGCAAGTAACTTGCGTGTTAGATTTAATTCCTTGGAACTATTTGCTCCCAAGCAATATAGCAAACTCCCCCTTTTAGATCTGCATCTCATCACTTTCTTTCTCTGAATACACATTTGAATCCTCCATGGACGTATTGTCACATTAACCACAGTTTCGATATTATGCACAGCCTTCTGAATGCCTCACTCCTCATATTTGATCATCGTTTCCAGCCTTAATACATGGCCTAACTGTGTTATTGCAGCCTATGAATACGCAGCATTCAACATATGTGAAAGATCATGCAACCTATACAACCCATGTAGACACTATACAGTATATAAGGGCTCAGATTTTAGTGTATAATGAGAGAGCGAGAGAGAGAGAGAGAGCTGAGAATACATAGCCAGTATGTTACTGCAATTAAATCAAACACTTCTCACTATCTACTCAAATGAATAAATAAATGAGCATAAACAAAGCAGGTTAAACATGAATGACACAAAATGGAGAACAAGCCGAGGTCCAATTATAGCTGCCTGCAGACACATGAAGAGACTTCACACCAGAGTGCAATAAACAGTTATCTCCCCATCCACAGTTAAATATAGCTCCCACCCCCTGGCTGTGCATTTGCTGCTGCCACAGCAAGTGAAGCAAGTCGCATCAGAACACAGGCACTGCCATTACCCAGCCATGAGCCAGGCAGATTTAAAGGCTGTACCCTCAGGTAGAAACCAACATGTATAAAAATACAAACAGTGTTTTGTGGCAATCACTTCCAGAGCCCAAAGTGAACAGAGGCTTGTATGGAAAGGGAGCAGTTTCTGGGTTTTTATTTTCCGTCATTCTTTCTGTCTGTATCTCACTGTGAACGTGTAATAGTGTCTTGGAGATTCACAAGAGATGAAACCGGGCACGTATACATCATGATACAATGCTGTTTATTTCATTTACACCTCCTAGTTGCCTGTGGCACCCAGACTTGCCATCCTAGTGGTTAATTAATATGGGAGCTTTTGGCTCACTGTGAAAAATGATCACTGATGACTTTCCGTGAAATCTCTTTTTTGTAAAGAGTCACTGGGAGAGTAGGAAGGTTTTAGAAAAGCACAACGTGTAGTGACTAGGATTGTTACAGTAACCGGGTTTTCACCGCAGCCATTTAAAAAAATTGCACCAAAACACAAAAGGTCCGTGTTTCCGCTGAGTGATTTTATGCGATTAAAGCTGGGTTGTTTTTTTTCCCTTCTTGGAATAGTTTCTCCTCTTGGTGTAGCTCTTATAGTGCTCTTATTTATTTATTTTTTCAGAGAAGTAGCATTTCCATTTGCTCTTCATGGCATGGCGTGTGACTTAAATGCGAAAAATGTGTTTCCATTTCAGTTTTGCAAAACATTGCTTTATCAAATTGTCCGAAAAACCATCTTTTGCAAAAATACTAACTTTTTTGTGATTATATGAAAGTTTTTTTTTTTTTTTTTTGAATTTCATGTGTTTCTGTTACTCGGTTTTTAATATGTAAAAGATTTAATCACAGAAATGTTGTGATTTTTTTTGTGTGCTTTATTTTTTTTCCTGAAAAGGTCAATTAATACGATGACCCCAAGAATCCATAATACTTTTAGACTAGTCTGTCAGTGGTCAAAAATCCTACACTATCACACTCCTAGTAGTGACCGCTATAATGTTGCAAACTTCTGTTGGTCACTTGCTTTAAGTCGTGTCAAACGGCTGTAAGTGAACAAGGCAGTCTGTGGGAACCTTTACCTTATGAGAAGTATGGGGAAAAAAGGAAACAGGTACAAAGTAAGCCAGGTGTGGGAATTGAGGCTCTTAAAGTGAAACGAGTGGACAGACATGCAGTCAACCAGAAACACAGCCATATTTAAACTGCATGCAGTCACGGGTAGTGAACCCACCAGGGAGCAAGTCGTGAAACCGCAGGGTGTGAGGAGCACAAAGCCCACTCGCGGCTCCTAACTGCAAGGAAAGTTCATCGAAGAAGCTGGACTGCGAGCAATCATCCCTTCCTGAGACTAACTCTACGCCGTCTGTTTCGTATTTTGGAGCAAATTCACCGGTGCTTCAAGTGCAGAGTGCACTGAAGAGATCAGAGGGTTAGAATGAGAGAGGTTATAATCTGATACAAGCAGAGTAGCAAATTTCTGGAGGAATGAGGAAGAATGCTGACAGTCTCAAGAGACACCCAAAAATCTGCAGTTTAATTTTTTTTTTCATATAGTAACTTTTGGAGATATGAAGATTGATTGGAACAAACATTTCATTTTGGTTTTTGTAAAATGAAATTCATAGCTGTGGAATTTTATCGGTTTTTATTGCACGTATAAATTAAAAAAAAAACTAAGGATGCACTGATATCTTTTCAGACCCTGTATTAGCACAAGCTGTTCGATATTCACCAACAACGAGAGACGTACTTAATTGCTCATCGGACATTGCAGGGATTGCATTTGTACGCTTCCCGGTTTATAGACAGACGTGCGGTGTTAATTTTCAAAGGATTTCAAATGTAGTCTTGGTGGCTTACAGAAAACTGCAGTTAAATTTTAGTCACATTTTAGGCTTTTTACGTTTTAGTCGATATGTAGTCAGTGGAATTCAGGTTAAATTCTCAACTGACTTTAGTCAAAATTTTCTCAGACCGTTTCATGGTGCTTGTTGTAAAATGTACCCTTTATATACTGGGCTATGGGAGGGGGTGAATACTTATCGTCAAAAAATTCATTGGCAAAATTAATGCTGATGACGAGTCCACATGTGGGTGTTCATGCACTTAGGCTACTAGGTTCCTTATTAATAATGAGTTCCTAATTTAATGAGTAAATTTTAAATGAAGTGCACTAGCCTTGCTAGCTACTTTAGTTAGTTTGGACTGAGAGGGCTGCAGTGGAGAAGAGTGGGTTTTGTTCCTGTTCAGGAGAGCTCTTTGGTACAGCTGTAAGTACGTCTGTAGAGATTTATTAGATTTTTTTTTGGCCTAATGAGTGCTCAGTGCAGCACGGGTTGCCGCCGTGTGGTGCTAGCAAAAACTCCTCGTGTCGAATTTCATGTTCAGGATGTTTTATCGCGTTCCTTGCATTGTGGGAAAATATCGTTTCCTCCTCTTTATATTTTCACTTTGTAGTCTGCTTTTGTTTTGACTGGCATCAATGATGCATTATGAAATATGCCGATAAGGTGACGGCCATACACTTGGCTTATGTCCCGTCACATCACCTGGTATCGCATGTTGATATCGGGATATTTTTTTTTTAATTTTTTATATATATGAGTATGAGTGCAAGTACATGAGGACAATGCATTATGTAACCTAAACAAAACAGATTTGCTTACTTTGATTTGTTCTCTGTTCTACTGTTTTCTCACAATAACAACCACCATGTTTCTGGGCAGTCATTGCTTGTAAATGCCTTTTTTTTCTAGTTTCTCTGCGATGTTGGATGACAAGTGAACTTCATAAGGATCAAAAGGCCTGTCGGAGAACGCACTCCCCATATTATCCAATCCATCAGGGTTGCAAAGCAAAAGCAATTTCCTCCCCCACAACAGGATTACCTCTTGTTGGATTAAAAGAGACATGTGAAGATATGAGCAGTTGAAGCACACCAGCTACAATCACACGGCTTTTATATATGTGCGCATATGTGAGTGGCACCATTTTGTGTCATAATGAAAGAAATGTGGTCTAAAAATGTTATCTTTGCAGCTTCGTTTATTTTCTTCATGTTGGCCGTCAAGCAGGTGCTGTCTCTTGGATAACACTGGCTACAGATTTGGATCGGTGTAATATTTGAACCTTCTCTTTATTTTGCACTACCATGCACTGTGTCAATGTAAAAAAAAACAAAAAAAAAACAAAACACCTCAGCTTGTGATGTTAAACCGAGCTGAAGAAATGAAGGTGGCAATAGCAATTCTGCTCATCTCGTCTCCACTGGTATCAAAGAAATCGCCAGCATGCTGGACCAAGGTCAAGACGGTGAGGTGGTCAGCACCTCATCTCCACTTCGACAAAATTACATTTTTCCCTGCCTTTGCTCTCCCCTGGCTCATAGTGCAGCCCTGACCTGTGGAGATGGAACCCCGTAATCATGCATCTGGATCAGCAATGTGAGGGAGAGAAAGAGAGAGCAAGGAATGACCACAGAGAGTGAGGATATCATCCTGCTACAGACTGACCCTTCACATTAGCAGAAAAAGCAGCTCAGATAAAGTACAGTCTATTCATGCCACAGGCCATGGGCAGGAAACAGTAACACAATATTGCTCTCTCGCTTTACACTGTAATGCTTGGGCACCTGAGAAAAAACCACCACCACACAATCAGTACAACGGCTACACAACATTAATTGATTCATTCATTCATCTCCTGTAAGTGCTTTGTCCTGGTCAGGGTCATGATGGCTCCAGAGCCAATTCCAGTACCACTGGACGCAATGCGGGAATGCACCCAAGATGGGACATTCACATTCACCCACCCCGGCACTTTTACAACATAATACACAGACCAGAGACTTTTTAATAGGAACACCTGTACCCCTGCCCATTCATTCTGTTATCCTATCAGCCATTCATGAGGCAGCGTCACTATACATAAAATCGTGTATCATCACACATCAGAATTGGAGAACATTGGGATCTCAAGGACTCCAACAGTGCCAAGATCGTTGGTGCCAGACTCATTGGTTCGAGAAACTAAACTGCCGATCCTCTAGGATTTTCATACACAACAGTCTCTTGTGTATTGAGGCAAAAAACAACTCCACTGAGGGGCCAGAAATAGTTTGCTGATGAAAGAGATCAGAAGAAAATGGTTTGAGGTGACGAGGGTTGTGGTAACTCATATAACCACTCTTTGCAGCTGCAGTGAGCAGAACAGCATCCCAGAACACACATGTTGAAGCTTGATGCAGATGAGCTACAACAGCAAACAATCACATTGACTCCCGCTCCCGCCATCTGCATGTCTTCGGACTGTGGGAGGAAACCAGAGTACCCAGAGGAATCCCATGTGGACAGGGGGAGAACATGCAAACTCTATACAAAAAGACCCCCAGGTCAACCTAGGGATCAAACCCAGGACCTTCTTGCTGTGAGGCGACAGTGCTAACCACCACACCACTGTGCCACTTCTTAACCTGTAATGTATGTTACCAAAATATTATCCTGTAAAACAACCATCAAAAATGCCCAAATGTAACACAGAATGCTATCTGGTTGCTATGCAATTTTAATTTAAACATCAAAGTTTACAGCTGATTTTCTCCAAACTCGATTTTTCTGTTAAGACGCTGATACCTTAAACATTTTACATTTTAAGTTCTCCAGAATGGCTGCAAGAAATTGATCAAACGACCCCTTATTTTTAAAATCCAATAAAAATATCTTTTGACTTAATGGACTCAGTTTGTGGTGGCGCACCCCATACGTCAGTTACTCACAGTATGTGTAACAGGATGACTAAAAACTAAAGGAACTGCATTTATACTGACTCACCAGTCCAATGCAAAGGGTGAGCATGCATTTCTTGACACAAATTTTCAAAGTCAGGAGGTGTGTTTGAAAGGGCACGTCTCATTTTCGCCGTCACATCTGGCATCGAACGATTCTTGGATTTAATTCAGGCAGGAGCGCTGAATCCAGCTTCAGATCCAGAAGCTTGCAAAGCGGAACATCATTTTCACTGCATGCAAGGAATGATCGGAGTGCTCTGTTTTATGTAGAATACCAAAACTCCGCCACTTACGGTATAAGGCATTTCCTTTCCCCCTTATTATTTATCATGACATTTTATAAATCCAGATCTGCTAAATGTTTTGTTTTCAAGTTCATTTCCTTGACTTCTGTTGTTCCAGTGAGCCCGAGTCACTCAATGTTGTTGAGGAACTAACAGAGGGAGATTTCCATTTTCATTGCTGTACTCCTACACTAGTGCAGTGTGTCATGATGTTGAAAGAGTATAAAATAGTCATTTATTTTTTACAGTAGCGCACACACAATATACATTTATAGTTATACCGATTCATAATATTAATCTTTAAAATAAATAAATAAAACAAAAGAGGAGATTGCGAGCTACTCTCATGACCTCGTTAGTAAATCAAGCAAGTGGCAAGCTCTAATTTGGGAACCCCTGGGTTACATTGAGACAAAGCTGTTCTTATTTACTCTTATCCAGCTTTCTCTATTCACCTACAGGCCAGCAAAATCTGAGGCATGCCAATGCTGATATTTGTAAAACATCCCCTCTGAAAAACATTGCTTAAATGATAAACTATAAAGCGTTAGAGCTTAATTTCTAAACATATCTGACTGAAGAATTCATGTGAGCATGTTACAAAAATGTATTTTGCATAAGCATTTATTGAATGCACTGACAAATGCCCTTAGCGCTCCATTGTAAGTTTTGACTAAACGTGTTTTTCATTCTTTTCTCAATTATAGGAAAATGTGTTAATTCTTTCCTGTTGTAATTACACATGCTACACATGCTACAGATGCAGTAGCTGGAGATGCATTTCATTCTGTTAATGATTGTTCATTGACGGTTTAAGGTTGCTGATTAAATTAGCGACCGAAGACTTGGATTAAAATAAGGTTTGGTTTCACGAGTCTTGAAAAGTTGGTTGGTCTTCCTGACTGTGGCTTAAGCTGGTTCAAACCTCCACCAGTCCTTGAGATCATGTGTCTGAGAAACGTGACGTGCTATGGGGTTGCGCAAGGTCCATTATCGTCCATTATTATTCTCACTATACATGATGCCACTTGGTGACATCATTAGACAGCAAAATGTACGAGGGGGTACTCAAAAATAACAAATTGTAAAAGAAAAAGATGTCTTAACTTACTGAAATTAAGTTCTCTCCCTTTTGAATGAATGCACTTCCCAATGGTATTCCCACTGCTGGAAGCATTTTTGGAATTGCTCAAAAGGAATGCTGTCCAAGGGCTTCAGAGATTTCCTTTAAATTCGTCCAAGGTACAAAAACACTTTCCTTTTTTTTTTAATATGCTGGAACGAGATATAGTCACATGGAGCAAGATCAGGGGCAAGGGACAACATCCATCTCCTTTTTCGTTTAAATCTGTTGGACACAGAGGGTGGTATAGGCTGGGGCGTGGCACGCAGACTCGCTGTTCTTTATGATCACCCATCACAAAAATCGTGATACTTTTGGGTACCCCCTCATAAGTTTCTGTAGTTATGTGGATGACCCATAACTGTACATCTCTGCTGAAACAATTGATGCTGCAGCTATAAACTCCTGTCTTCTGGTAGTAAATACATGGATGAGCAATAATTTCTTAAAGGTAAATGAGGACAAAAGCAAAATCCTACTAGTTGGCCCTAAAACAAAAAGAGAAATAATGTTTAATTTGGGGAAATGAACTCCCTGAATTAAATCTGAGGTTGCCCTGTTACGTCTTGGTAGCCCTCACCTATAACAATGGATGTTGCTGGTCCCATAAGCACTCTGACGATTCATCATGAAGACAGAAAATAGGAAGCTGATGAAGACGTTTATTAGCTTAAGCACAGTTTTCAACCTCTCAAACAAAGGAGCTGGAAATTAAGTGACTATGGATGAAGAGGTGGTGATTTTTAGGTCTTACCTGAGAGTACACTTACATAATATTTAACAAAGGAAGTGTTGAAACTCATTTAACCACAGAAAGCTGCAGCGCACCAATGAGCGCAAGGAATGACTCGGAGGCCCTTGTTATTATCAGCCAAAAGGCTCTTTATTAACGCTGTATCCATCCTGGGGGAAAATCCACTTTGTTGACATAGCTTTCTTTTTTTTTTTTCATCTGGCTCATGCAGTAGATAGATCATGATGCAATTAACATAAGTGCAATACAAGTTATTTCCGCTGTTTTGCACCCGTAATTACCCTTCAGAGATTAATAACGTGTGTCATATTCCATCATAAACAATGCAGTTACTTGTGTAAATGAGACCATTGAGCATAATGGTGTCAGTTCTATACATGCTATTATGTACGTAATCGGTTTCCAAAGGAAAATGGCCACCACATGGAAATGAATCGAATGAGCCTGCTTGATATTCCAAACACAGATGTGCTGCTACCATCCTTTAATCAGCCCAACCCTGAAGGTTGAAATATTGCATTAATCAATCAGACATATTTTCCTGCACAATGCCTCATTAGAGGGGGGAAAAAGTCCATCTGTTATTTTAATAATGTTAATTTTGTACCTGTGCCGCATTGAAATGAGCAGCTGAAGATGTGGGTTTCCTCAACTTGTCTCCCTCCATATTATCTCTACTGGCAATAACATTAATCATGTGATAATGATACATAATATAATAAATATAATTTAACTGTTCTTTGTTGTTGAGTGGATTAGCATGAACCCAGCAAGGCAGGGAGGACAAGAGTTAGTGTTTCTGTGAAATCCTGCAGGGGGGAAAAAAACAAAACAAAAGCAAAACAGAAATGGTTTATGGGCCGGTGTTTTTGTGGAAATTGTATATTTGTACATCAAGGCTTCACACTGCATTCAGTAGAACCAGGCCAAGACTGAACCAGACCAAACCCCAGATATTTCAAATCAATGGAGGATAAATGTTTTCACATGAGGAGTGAGAGGAGATGCTTATATTCAGTAAACAGAAGACACTCAATTTCATGGTGGAAATGGAGCAGACCAGCATTGGATTATGGGAAATCTTTGGCTCCAGCATCTTCGGCATGTGAAGCAGATAGCATATAAACACGCACACACACACACACACACATACACAAACGCGCGCGCGCGCGCACACACACACACACACACACACACACACACAAACACACACATACACAAACGCGCGCGCGCACACACACACACACACACAGTAATGTATATTCTATTCTAATAAATAATTTCTTGCCAGAAAGATTCACAGGGCATCTGGTTAAGAGCAGCGATGTGCATTGGGAGCGTAGGCCACACAAGCAGGAGGTTCTTACTTTCATGCTGGTAAGAACGAGCAATCAAATATGAAGCTCACAAAAACAAACAAATACCATGTTGTGTGGTGCATTTGCAGCATTTAGGGCATGCTGACATTTCTACTTTATTTTTTATTTATTTATTTTTTTTAAGCTTACTTTCCCTTTTGGATTCATGATAAAACATGCAACAACAAAACATTCAGGTGTAACGCACATCCAGTTGGGTTTAAGTGTGGAACCAGAGAAATATATAGATCATTTAAAACTAAGCTGCATAAATATTTAATGGTAACAAAGTTCTTGCTATTTTAGTCTCTCACCAACAGTTTCATAGGATATCAAAATGCAGACTTTCACCTTGAATTTAATGATATTTAAATCCAAATCATAGGAACGACTGCATTTTAATATTTTAATTGGTCAAACTAGCATAATCAAAAATTAAAATGCAATTTTTAATACTTAGCTGCAATGTCATCCGTGCATTTGCAGTCAATGCAGACCAAAGCCTGTAACCCATAGCTGGCACCATGCCCCTTTTTTCCCCTTGGTGATGCTCTGTCTGACTTTTACTGAAGCTGTCTTCACTTCCTGATTATTCTTGGGGCATTTTTCCTTCAGTTTTGCCTTCAGCACATGAAATGCATGCTCAGTTGGATTCAGGTCAGATGACTGTCTTCTACTTTTTTGCCTTAAAAAGGTCTTGGGTTGCTTTCAAAGTATGCTTCAGGTCATTGTCCATCTTTGAAGATCTGAGCAGGATATATAGCTCTACACTCTTCAGAATTAATACTGCCGCTTTTGTCAGTCACATACAATAAATACAAAGGAACCAGTTTCACTGGCAGCCAGAAATGCCTTAAGGCCTTAAGGCAGTGGTTCTTAAACTTTTTTGGGCGTGACCCAAATTCAGATTCTGACGCTATGGCCCGGTGGTTGGGTATGGGGTTACATTTACAAATATTTTTGGACAAATTTAACCCCATAGTTAGGGACCCTTGGGCTAGAGCAGGGGTCCCCAACCACCGGGCCGCGGACCGGTACCGGTCTGTGGGTCTTTTGGTACCGGGCCGTGCCGCTCTCCTCCATCGCAACGTTCCATCTCCCGCACGCGCGTGCTCCCTACTCCATCGCAACGTTCTATCGCCCGCGCGCTCTCTTCCGTCCGTGAAAATATTGTCTGACTGCTCTAGAGCACACACATACAGACTGAGAAAATTCAGCTTCCGGAGTAATTCGGTCGCTGGCTGATTTTTTTGCTCAGTCGGAAGTTTTTTCTCATAACTAAAACTTTTATTTAGCCATGCCTAATGGGTCGCGACCCATAGTTTAAGAACCCCTGCCTTAAGGTGAGGTGGTATGCTTTGGACCAAGAGCAGATTCTTCTCTTCTCCATATTCTTCTCTTCCCATCATTGTGGGGCAAGTTGATGTCTGTCTCATCTGTCAGTAGCAGATGATTTTTGCATCTTTAATCTGGTCTTCATGTTTTTGAGGCTTATCAGTAGTTTACATCTTATAGAAAGCTCTCTGGTCTTGATTAAATCTTCTCTTGATTGATGATTTTGACACAGATACTCCTACTTTCTATGGTAGCATGTATCACAGTAATTGGACACGCACCAGACACCACTTAGCATTTTCACCAAGTGACCGAAACTCACGCTGTGAGATTTGTTCTTCATTTGTTCGGCTGTACAGTATGAACATATGAAGATTTTTCATGTAGACAATCTGCAGTTAGAAAATCCACTGGTGATTTCTTTTTTTTTTTTTCCAGTGATTTTAGTGATGATTTCAACCAATATGTCACTTCTTCCTCTCACGCTCCAGACCTCCTCTTTGTTTATGTTTCTACCACATGGATTTGGCGGTATAATGAGAAGCAGCACACACACATTTCTGTTTCAAACTCGCATAGACCTTTTTTAAAATTTTTTTTTTTTTAGGTTTTTTTGTCCTCCACTTCATGTCGGGCTTCAGCTTCTCTCCTCTGCTAACCATCACATGTCATGTGGCTTTTTATTTTAAAAAGCACACTTCTTTAAGTTTCTTTGTTTTATAATTTTATTGTAATACACACGGACTGATTAAAAAAAAAAACACGACTATATGACTCCTAGAATCTCACTACACCTCACCGTACACGTCGTCTTCACCGTACACGTGTGTCTCTCATGGTTCCTATTGTGCTGGGAGGGTACCTACCATGAAGTAGGAGCTAAAGATACGGTGCGAACGCATAAAAAAGGGGGCTACATCCTCCAACAGTTCTAAGAACTATAAAAAATTTTTTTTTAAAAAAGTTCCTCCGGTCCGAAAGCACTGTGTATTTACTCTAGTGAAGTCTTCTCTTGATTGTGGATTTTGACACAGATTCCTCTACTTCCTGGAGGGTGTTCTCGATCTGGCCAACTGTTGTGAAGTTACTAAAAGATCAATAACTTTGTCAATCTACAAGCTAACTGCTTCGAAGCAATGATGTCTTTCCCAAATTGAGAACACATTTTTTAGGTTCCATCTGACACCTGTAGCAATCTAAGAACATTTTTTTATTAGATTTACTTTCATTTATTCATACAGCATGTATCACATGTATCATAGCATGTATCACAGTACTTGGACATGCACCAGACACCACTTAGGACATTCACCAAGTGACCATCAGCTCTATTAACAGCACAGACGGGCCAACTATTCACATATTCACGCTGCTCTTCAAAGATAGTACTCAAAGCAAAGCACCTCATCATCCACACAAAGAGCCCGAGAAGCTCCAATCAACATCACGATGGGTTGCTACAAAAACACAGTGTATCCATCAAATGTAGAAGCAATCTCACAGCATTAAACAGGCGAGGGCTGAATGCGCACACCTGGATAAGCCCCAATGATTCAGCCTGATAAATCACGAAGAGAACGCTGGCACGGCGCCCGCCTGCAAATGTTTACCCATAGCACCGGGGGAATGTTTCAGCACCAGCGCCGTATTGATTCCTCATTTTTCATGGTGATGGGTGTCGTAATCAGTGCGGATGAGCGATGCCAGGAGATGGACGGGGGCCCAAGAATGATGCATGGATGGCAAGAGCCGCTCGGACATGTGGATAATGGAATCAATTTTGCACAACACACACAGTCACTTTATTGAGATCCTAATTGACAGCCTCCAGGCTTCCAGTTATAACCCCGCATGCAACAATAGCTATTAAATCACACCTGTAGGATGGCACACTGGCCCACAGAATGGTGCCGAGCCATATATCTGACAAAAAGACGAAAGGTGAGCTAAAGATTTTTCATAAATCTTTTAGATGAGCATTAAAAATACATGGTGTGTGTGTGTGTGTGTGTGTATGGTGTCCAGTCATGGGAGCTATGGTTATTGATTATGATAAAGGCGGCTTCTTCCACAAGGCTGAGTCTGGACGAAAATCTGAGAGCAGTTTTGCCATTTGTCTACTGGTCAAAGCTAATGGTGAGGATTTAGATAAAGGAATCTGGTGGTCCAGCAGAGTAAAAGGTCAAGTTCAACAAGAAACAAGAAGCTACTAATTGCCTTCAGATAAACTGATGCACCACTTCAAGCTCCATCATTCTTCCCCACGCTGCAAATTGATTTAGAGTGCATATATGCACGCCTGGCATTTAGTGTGAGCTGTTTGCAGAATATTGACTGTCCAGCTAGAGGAGTGAGTAATTTCATTTCCATTGATCACACACTAGTGGGAAATCACAGCTACACCTCTGGAGAGGACAGAAGCTGAAGATTTTCAGCAAGGTATTAAAAAGAAGGGGGGAAAAAAAAAAAAAACAAGGCTTGGGTTTTTTTGGAGAATTCTTTAAATGAATCAGAAGTGGACGTTAACCCCTTACGCATCTAGCTTATTATTCAGTTATTCGTCTCCCATTATATTATTCAATAACTGACTACAGTGAAACTACAAATAAGTTGAATATCAAAGTTCTCTCTCTCTGCAAGTCTAGGAGTGAAGCAAAGAACCTATTTAAAAGGAAAGACCACACTGGACAAAGTTGGCATGAAAGTGAAACGTTTTTTTTTTTTTCCTTGATTTCGCATCGATTGGGCCTCCTTTCATGTCGAGCACAGTTGCACAGAGAAACTGGCTTACTGAAATTTTACAAATCAAAATCTTTAGGTCTTGCCAGCAAGGTCTGAAGGTTTCTCTGCCACAATGAGTAGGCATATGGATGTGTGGGCAGTGCTTTGTTATGTAAGACTGACCCACTGGTTTTATAAAGTGTTGTGAAGAAATGTGCTGTTGGAGGGTCACTGTGATTTAACCCCACACGTCCCACTGCAGCTAACACGGTCCCAGTGAGAGTCTTGGCTTGCTCAAAACTTGTGGTGAGGGCAGAGCTTAAACTGAAGTCAAATGCTCCTGTTAACACGCTCCGCATGGCAATGTAATGGAAAACATTCAGCAAAAGATGCCCTTTTCTACCGAATGGAAAAGTATGCAATTAAAGGAATTAAAGGATCTTAAAGATCTTTCTGTCAATCTAGAGCAAAATGTCTGGACACAAATATGTTTGAATACTTTTAAAATGACTAAGAGCTCTAACCTACAACTTATACAATACAAGACTCTCCATAGAACACATTATACAGG
>JAQMCW010000009.1:12033961-12045132 GCA_030068335.1 Chrysichthys cranchii
TAACGTTATCTTCATTGAAACAAACTGTTTTTCTTTCAAAAATAAGGACATTTCGAAGTGACCCCAAACTTTTGAACGGTAGTGTATATATGTATGTATGTGTGTGTGTGTATATATTATATTTTATATACTATATATATATATATATATACACACACACACACACACACACACACACACACACCTATGGAAGTTATTTTACAATGTATTTGAATGCATTTACAATGGTTCATAGATGTTTTATTAAATCAGCTTATACATTTGTCCTTTCTTCAAGGCAATACTAAAACTCTGCTTTAAATCTTAAAAGGAAGTGGCAGAGAAAGAAAAAAAGAAAGAAAAAGGGAGAAATAGTGCTGAGTTGGAAAGCAAAAATAACAGGTTCACATTAGGATCTGTCAATCAATACAAGTAGAGAGAATGACTACCCAGCAACCGATGGAAGATTGACTTGTGTGACTGGTGTCAGCATATTTTGAGAATCTCCATATTATCATCACTTAATGTCACAATACAAAACCTACCCTGTTACCTATTTTCATGAGAGCATCTGCACTGGTCATGTTCACTCTAACATTAACTGTCACATGCATTTTATACTTTAATATATTTATCTAGTTAAAATGGTCATTCCTATATGCATCAGGTGACACGGACATTTTGCATAATATGTGCAGTCAGATTACACTGTTTGCTGATGCAAAACAGTGTGAGTTTGGGCAACTTGGGCCAAATTACATACAGTATTTTTAATGTGACAAGAAGTAAACACAACCTCTACAGCAAACTATTAGAACAACATTTACTGCAAGTCTTAATGCACAATAACTTCACATCTTATGAACTTAAATTTTGAGGGCAAAAAAATAAAAAGGAATACAGTCGTCCCTCGCCATATTGCGGTTCACCTATTGCAGCTTCACTGTATCGCGGTTTTAAAAAAAATCTATCTATCTATCTATAATTTTGTGTCACGGATTTTTCTCTATATCGCGGGATACTGCGATATAAAAAATATAAAAAATGTTAATTCAAACATTAAAGGAATATTAAAATAAATAAAAAATACAGTATGTATTTCATCAGCAGATGAATATGCAATGAAAACGCAGTGTACCGCTTGAGCTAGTTTGGCCACGTGAGATTGTACACGGCACACTATTGGCTGATGGATGGGAGGGGACCAACCAGAGCACTGTGTTCTGTATCCTGGGTGCTGATTGGCTCAGTGACCGTTCATCTCATCGTCATCGCTTTCATTGTCATCAGTACTGCGCAGCTAATTCATCATCTGGAACATAACCCCCGCAATAGATGAGGGATGACTGTAGTGGCATGTGAAAAAATTTGGACACCCATTCATTTCTAAATTCTCTGAACTTAGAACAGGCAACTCAGACTCATTAGTCAGGTCATGAATGGTCATTTGAGCGCCTGAGTGTCGAAAAAACCCCAAAACAATATAATACAATAAAAATGAATATAAAAATACTTTCAAGCTAACAGATTTCTGAACTAAGCTTAAGAAGAATAAAAATTTAAACTTAAGGGAGATTGTGGAAGTCAATACAAGATCTGCAAGGCCAAGAAAACTCTCAGACAAAGCAAAATCCCCATATGAAGTGCGCATTCTACTGTGCAGTGTTGCTTGCACAAACATGATCTGCATGGAAGAGTCATCAGAAGGATACCTCGTCTGTGACCTCATCACAAAAGTGAACATCTGATGCATGCAAAGTAACCTTTGAATAGGAAAAGGCATTTTGGAAATTAATGCTGTGGACAGATGAAGTGAAAATGAAACCCTTTGTCCACAATCACCAGTGTCATGTTTCAAGAAAAAGGAACATCGTTTGATGAAAAGAACACCTTGCCAACTGTTAAGTACAGCTAGATGGAAGAATGGATTTCACTAAATATCAGAAGATTCTGGACGTGAATGTGACATAGTCAGTCAAGAAACTAAACCTGAAAAGTGACTGGCTTCTACAACAGGGCAGTGCTCCAAAACATGCCTCAGAATCTACAATCAACTACTTGTTGATACAACAAATGCAAGCTAAAGCTTTTGAAATGGCCCCTATAGTCTCTGAATTAATTACTGAATATTGAAAATTAATGATTCTTCTCTTCACTTATGCAAAAAAAAGGTAACTTGTTCAGGCAGTGGACAAGTGGATTTTGTATATGACTGTGAACAAAATATTGCCTGCAATTGTGTTTGTCCCCAACCTTCAGGTTCTGTAATTTATCCTCTTGCTGCTCCTTTAAGCACTATTCACCTAGAAAGCAGCATATGGAAGTCTGCATGTGGGCTCATAAATTTGTCCATGTTTCCACCATGAGAGTTCTTTTATAGGTTAGTTATTGTTTTCTGCAGTTCACTTTAATAGCTGCACTGCATCCCGCTTTATAGAAGTACCCTTCGACTGCAGAAGAAAGATAATGTGATTTATCATCCACTTCTAGATACATTTACTTTCATTTAGATTGGTGTACATACAAGCCTGACATCATACAAAGCTTTTAGTTATTTTCGTCGTATTGCTATGTACTTCTGCTTCACTGTATAATAAGACTAACCAAAATACAGTCAAATCAAAGTCAGTGTAGTGATCAGGCTTGACTGGCCCGTGTCACTTCAGGGTTTAAATGAAAAAGCCTCAATCCAGGTTTTATCTCATGGGTATGGGAATATAATTACAGCTAAATGCTTACAGGGCTTCTTGTTTTGACTAGAGGCAATATTAAGTGGATAAATATCCATGATGTAACCAAATGTCACATAATTTCCCTAGTGAATGGAAAGCTATACGGCAAGGACAGGGCCCCAGGAAAGCTATGTTTCCTTGATATTATGTGAAGAGACAGTTAAATGGCCATAAATTACTAGCATGTAATATAAATCCATATTCCATAAATGCAGGTTTCATGCATTTTCACAAATGCAGGTACAGTAAGTGACATAATACATTAGCCCTGAAAGGCTGCACAGAGTTCCCTGAATGAAATGTCAATTCAGCCCGAGGTCAACAAGGCAACCTGTGACACCTTGCCAATGCCAGAGGTCATTGTGGTGACCTCCATTGACATACTCTTGTCAAAGGTCAACGAGTTGAGGCCCATGCCTATGCCTATGCTGGAGGTCAACATGGCAATGTCTGATACCTTGCCCATGCCAGAGGTCAATGAGGTTAGCTCCACTGCCATGCTCATGCCGAATATCAACAACATGCCAATACCTTTTTTAATGCTGGTGGTCAATGAGACAACCTCCATGCTACTACTGGAGGTCAACGCAGCACCTTCCAATGCCATATTTCTGCTGAAAATCAGTGAGGTGATTTAGCCTCATCTCAGTGCCCAGATCCCTGAAGCCCATATCCATATCAATGCTTATGCCCATGCAAAAAGTGAAGTAAAAAACATTTTGAAATAAAAAATACAGCTTTGTGCCAATCCATCCATCATCCAAAGTCCTCCAGTGGCACATAGGGTGTCAAGTGGTCTTCCTTGGGGCTCGGTTGACATTTCCGTAGCTGAGTAAATTTTAAATTGCTCGCCCCACACCCAACCTGGGGCTCAGAACCCCACACATATGCATGCACATGCACACACTTACCCCTATGAGCAATGTAGAGTACCCAATCCATCTAATCTACATGTTTTTGGACTGTGAGAGGAAACCGGAGTACCTGGAGGAAACCCATGCAGGCACGGGGAAACATGCAAACTCCATAAGGAAATGCGCCCAGGTCGACCCAGGGACTAAACCCAGGACCTTCTTGTGGTGAGGCGACAGGGCTAACCATCCCTTTGTGTCAATAGGATTTCAAATTGTTGCAAATGAAATATGTGTATCGTAACGGACATTCCAAAATATATGGCAAAATTCAAAATAAATAAATAAAATAAACATAAAAAAGAAGCATCCAAACTCTTTGGAAAACCTACCCTGAAGGCAGTGTATGAATGGGAGTTGCATTTGCCTGAACTTACACTTTGCACTTGATGTCATACTGGATGTCATAATTGTCTAACTGAAATTCTGATATTCCTAATTATAACAATAACACCAACAACAACAACAATATCCCAATATTCCATTATATTCCTAATATAAAACATTTCCCAGCATTTTTGTGCAGTCTTTCCTCCGGTAAACACTATATTTACCTGCACTGAGGAGTCTATCTGTTATTAATGACACCAGTTATTCATGTACTTTAATCCTGCATGTTCACTTTAAAAACAAATTGTGCCTGGCAGATTGCTGATTGATCTGCTACCTAAAAGACCCTGTCAATTTTAGACTAGTTCACATTAGTGAGCGCAGCCAACAGATTGTAACTACCATGTCAATAGCTGTAAACAACATTCCATATTCAGAGAAGGGATCTGTAACATTTGTCATCAGGCAGATGGTATTAACAGGCAACACAGTGTTTCTGTCAGAGTCAGCCATGTTTATTAGCAGGTGACATTAACTTTAATTTAATTAGAAGAGATTACAAATGCAGCATCCTTATGATCTTATGATAATAAGGCAGTAGATGGGGTACCAGTTGAAAGAAATGCCAGTGAAGAAAGTGTCAGATGTCCAGTTTCATGGAAATGCCAATCATGTCATGAGAATTTTGCAATTTTTTCAACTTTGGACAAAGATGATGTCATCCGCACACACTGATGTAATGCAATAAGCTTCGGAGCCACTAATACAGTTTCTGCAACTTCAATTTTCATGTTCCCTGCTTGTTGCATTGCCCAGAAGCTTTGACAGCATGGCCCATCCCTTTCAATTAAAGCATTAAATCACATTAAAGACAGAAATTCCACTCTCACTCGCCCCAGGAACACATAACAGCCATCTATCCCTTGTTATATGCAAAGCCTTAATTACCTAAGATAATTATTTTTAAGACCAGTACAATCGATGTCATTTTTAAGTAATCAGTATACCCAAAGAGAGCACATTTCTGAAAGAGCCCTAAAAGTGATCAGATGATGGGTTTGTTTTGGGCTTCATGTGCTGAAATGCATGCAGTCAGACAGCATGATGGCTTCGATAATTGAGCTAGAGACAATAGGGCTCATTGTACACTGACTTTATATATATATATATATATAACTGAGTGAGTGAGTGAGTGTGTGTGTGTGTGTGTGGACACAACATATTCCTAGACCACTAATTTCTTGGTTAATTCCCGCACATTGGTGCGGTGGTTAGCACTGTTATCTCACAGCACGAAGGTCCTGGGTTCGATCCCTGAGGTCAACCTGGGTGCTGTCAGGAAACCATAATGTGGAGAATGCAAGTGTGGATAATGAATTGGTTTAATAAATGTAAAGCAAATATAAACAAGGGCATTGGCAGAATCAGGGTGAAAAACAGGCACAGGGGCAATCAGTCGGATGAACAGGCCATCACAGGTTAGGCAGAGACGTAATCCCAACAAGCTATGGTCCAACAGGAGATCATAGGCGAAATCAGGCAGAGAATAAACGGGGTAAAAACAGGGTCATACACAAAAAACTCACGAAGGAATACAAAGGCTTGGTGCAAGAAAAAACACAGAGGCTTAACTATTGATTCACAAAGATTGAATGATGCAAACTGTCTTAAAAAAGTCTCTTTTTAGGCGTGGTGATTCAGCACACCTGCGCTCAATCAGAACATCGGTGATACGAAGCGCATGGAGGCCACGTTGTCTGTTTCCATACACTCCTGGGAGCACGAGTCCATTTCCACGTCGGACCCATTTTGGCTTTAGTCCAAAGTGTCCATTTCAATGTTCTGTCATTGCTCATGGGAATTGGAATCCAAGTTATTGTCTGTGTCCAGTTGTTTCTGTTTGGGTATGGGGAAATGACAGTGCAATGAATCATGGTGCAGGTTTAGCTTTGACATATATGAGTCCAGGTGCCGGTGCAGGTGTGACAGGTGCCTTTCTGTGTGGGGTTTGCATGTTCTCCATGTGTCCGTGTGGGTTTCCTCCAGTTTCCTCCCATAGTCCAAAGACATGCACAGAGAGGATTAGGCTTATTGGCTACTCTAAACTGCCTATAGGTGTGCATGCGAGTGTGAATGGTTTTCTGTCTCTGTGTGTTGGCCCTGCGGTGGCTTGGCGACAAAAGGAAGTGGAAACCCCGCCTCTCACCCAAAGTCAGCTGGGATTGGCTCCAGCTTCCCCCTGGACCCTGAACAGGATTAAGTGGCAGAAGATGAATAAAACATAAATAAACCTGAAAATGGTCAAATAAAAAAAAAAAAAATCACAGTTTAACTCATATTTGCGCTTAACATGGTATTCAAGAGATAACTGCAACCTAGATCTACAGAAGAAGAATGTTGTATGGGACAGCACTAGGGAGCTGTACCGGAACTCATGACAGATTAATTGTGCTTCAGTCTACATAAAATTTTATCCTGCTTTGAGATACAGTAGACATCAGATATTTTAGTTCAAACAAGTCTCTCATAAAAATATGCTTGCCTGCAACTTATCTCTAGCATCGTCTATAAGTTGAATATCAATGTTCTGGCACAAGCATACAACATATCAAGCTTAAATTATGCTCTGGATGAGACCTTCTGCACCAAGCTATGTCAACCAAGCTAACCTCTTCTACTGTGCTATTTGAATAAAGTAAAGAAACTGTACATTTTTTACTCTTTTTTTTCCCTCCTCTGCAAACAAAGTGTTGCACTTCATGTGCTAACACAGGACAATAACAAAGGGATTTTCAGAATATGGATACATCTTATATATGAGGAAGAATAAAAAAATAAAGGCAACTTTTAAAGTACATGATAACCCGGAGAGAAAAACGCAAAGCATGGAATGGAGATATCCATCTATGACAGCAACGAAGAAATTCAAAAGTCAGCCCTCCCCCCCAGAAATTTATGCTAACATTCTTTTGGGAAATGAAGTGACCTATTCTGACTTATTTCCAAGCACATGGGCAAACAGTGAACAGTGCAAATTACAGTGCATTGCTGCAAAATTAATTCAAACATGCTGCAATTGGCAGCAAAAGAGAATGATTACCTATAGGTGTGCGTGCGAGTGTGAATGGTTGTCTGTCTCAGTGTGTTGGCCCTGCGGTGGATTGGTGACCTGCCCAGGGTGTGCTCCACCTCTCGCCCAAAGTCAGTTGGGATTGGCTCCAGCTTCCCCCTGCGACCCTGAACAGGATTAAGCGGCAGAAGACGAGTGATCGTGATTCCCATTCATTATCTTGAAGTGATGTATGTGAGATGAGTCTGATCAGTCACAAATCACATTTACTGCTGTACAAGTTAAATGAGCTCCATTAGCTGTTGTCGAAAAGCAAGCAAGGTGTGACACTGTGCTGCTGTCCCTTGCACGCTTCTGAAATCGGCCTCTCATTCTGTCCTGCCAGGCTGGATAAACTGAGCTTTATTTAATAGCAGACAGAGCACACTCTTAATGATGTCACAGGAATTGAAAAGGGGATGAGTGGGATCAATGTCAAAAGCTTGAATAAATGGACACATAATGTGTAGGAAAAGAGAGACGCTTCCCGCTGTGTATACTCACAGTGTGCGTGTGCAAACCCATCAGGAACAGCTGCTGCTAGGCTCTCACTCACACACAGGTGCCTTATACATGCAGAATACGATTATCTCCCTCTTCTCAAAGATTACCTTGGACTGACTCTAAGGACACTGCATGGTCTGAAATAGAGTAAAGAAAACAGGTTTCATTTGATTTCTGTTTAGTCCACATCAGTTTCTTGCACATTAAACAGACCAAAAAAAAAGAAAAGAAAGAAAGACATTTTCCAGTAGAGGTGTGGAAGGAGTAGGGCAAGAAAAGCCATTCATTCTCTCGACAGAAATACAGAAAAATAAAATATGGCACTTGTATGCACAGTCGAATTAAACAGCTCAGCTAGTTGCAATAAATAAATAAATAAATAGATAGATAGATAGATAGATAGATAGATAGATAGATAGAGACATAGATAGATTCTGCCACTGTGGTTCACTTACTTGCTTGTGGTGTGGCGGCTGGTGTGCCTCGGCGACCCTCAGAATTGCGTCGGCAGAAGCCCTGTGCACCTGGCAGGTTCAACACGCCGATGAGGTCTGCGTAGTGTACACGAGAGACGAGAATAAAATGTGCATCCTGGTCCTTCAGATTCGGCGTTGTGCATTCGGCTAACAACTTTTTGATGTAAAAACTCTAAATGTGTTTCAGAAACCAAAACATCAAATCCAACTTCAGTAAAAAGAGGATCCAGGGCTCCATGCTGGAGAGCTGAAATCAGCAAACCTGACCTGGGAGGCAGCCAAACAGACTGCCAGAGGCCACCGAAAGTGGAGGATGATAGTGTAGGCCCTATGTTCCTCAACGAGTTAAGAGGAATAAGTAAGCAAATGCTTACATTATAGATATGGTATAACGAACAGTATTCTCTGACCTGTTTAATCTATCTCTCGCCAGTATAATCGGTCTGTCCTCTGCCCTATCACATCTGACAGTTTAGCCTGTTAGTGTCATGTCCTTGCATGAACCAAGAGGGACTGAGTTTCTCCAACTTAGGTTTATGTGAGCTGCAAGTGGAGCTCAGCTGTCATTTGATGAAATCAAAATTATAGCATGTTGTAACGTTGAAAATAATAATGACCTAATAGATTTTCACAGTGCTTCAGATAACTGGTAAAACATTTCGCTGGTTGTTTAGTAGATTAGGAATATGACACATACAGTAGCAGCCATGTACAGCATATGTATAGCACACCATATCTGGTCTGGTAAACCACAGCTGTTTAGTGAGGCTAATCCACAGAGACAGCTGCATGCATTCGGCGCTCCTCTCCCATCACACTGTGCGTGTTCTCGGAGACCTTACAACAGGCAGGTCACCTTTGAAAGCAGCTCTTCCACTGAACTCCCATTGCCTCTAATACTATCCCCATGCCGCGATCAAGGGGCATATTTTATAGGGCTTCAAAAATACCAAACGTCATTAATATGCACACAAGGGAGAAGCACGAAATGTCATGCACACACATCCAGTCCATTCCTCCTTTGGGTGTATGCACGCAGAGGCATGCACAAAAGGACATTGAAAACCCTTTTTGCTGTTACCGCATGCACACAAAACACCCACATGCATACACACACACACACACACACACATGCACACACGCACACACACACAAACTTGTTCTATAGTGAAAACTACATTCCGGCATGAATTTTGATTCTGATAATAAGCTCAGCGGGAAGTTCATCAGGGACCCAACTGTGCCTCTCCTGTCTTTTTGCTAGCGCAAAATTGCATCGAGCTGCCTGCTGTCCCCCAGTTCTCAACCAAACTTCAAAAGTCACTCATCCCCCAGATCCTGTTTCAGAATAAAAAGCTGGTTGGTGTTTGCGAAGGAAAAAAGGATTGGCCAGGCATACAGGGGAGATGGCATTTACAGCTCATGCTGATTTGTTCTTTTTACACTTTTGACACCATGGATATATAACATTTCCGTATGTACAGTTTGACAGGTTTTGGGGATTTCCTTATCGCTTAGGTGCTCTAGTAAATATGCCTCTGTTGCTCATCATCTTCAGGCTGGTATGTTTTTCTATATTATATAAAATTTAGATGGCATTATGTATCAACTATTTATGAAATGTCAGGTTCAGGTACGGGACTCGGATAGAACACAATTGCGGTTTCAGTCTTTATTAAAGCAGGCCGACAAACAGAAGTACCAAATCATCAGGCTGAAGTCAGAGTCGGGGGCAGGCAGAGGTAACCGATGTACAGACAGGCAAATACAGGCAAAGACAAAATCAAGAAACCGAGTAAACACATCAGTACTCTAAACCGGGAAATCAAACATGATATATAGCAAGGCTTGGCAGTAGAAAGACAATGGGATGTGGCAAACTATTGCTTTGCAAGAAAGCCGAAACAAAGAAAGTCCTTACAAAGAGTCTTCGGCTGGGCGTGGCAGTAACTGGGTGCCGATGTGCCCAATCAGAATTCCAGAGACTCTGAGCATGGGAAATCTGCCATGTTGTAAATATCCACGGAACACTGGGAAATGGAGTCCATGTCGAGCTTGGAACCATCATCGCTGTAGTCTGATATGGCCATGTTGTCATTAGGCAGATGATCATGGGTGTTGGAATCCTGAAGTGTTTGTGGAGTGGAATCTTGTCACTATCTACAGTAATTGATCAGTTAGCAAGGTTAATAGTTGACAGTGGAAGCCTTTTAGACTTTCCGATGCGGATTTCAGATTGCATGGTAGATAGCATGATTGTGGCACAGCGGTGCAGTGTCTAGCACTGTCTCCTCATGGCAAGAAGGTTCTGGGCTCAAACCTGCCAATCACCTGGAGCTTTTCTGAGTTCCACAGGCCAAAAACATGCAAATCAGGGGAACAGGCTACTCTATCTTGTCCATAAGTACAAATGTGAGTCTAAGTGTGAATACCTGTTCGTCTCTTTGTGCTAGCCCTGCAATAGATTGGTGACCTTCCGAGAATGTACCCCACCTCTCACCCAAACTTCCCCCACTGACAGTGATGGACAAGCAATGATGGACAGATGATGGGTAGATGATTGCGTGAGGTCAGATATAACAGTGTTATCAGTTCAATCATTTACAATATTTAAGAAAAAGTTCATAAGAAAAAGTTTCATGGCCTAAGGATGAAACTCAAAGGATAAAGCTGATTGGCGTGGTTGTGTTCAAGATTTATGCACCCGCATAGCCTCTTGGGATCCAAATTCTAATGCTGTGTAACTTGTAATTTCTCCTTGCTTTTTCTGTTTCTTAACACCTGCGAACTATTCAACCTGCTCAATGTCTTTAAACAGAAAGAAGATGGCAAAAGACTAATACCCGACGGTATTCTTTTAACCAGGAAGAAGTGGCAAAAGAGCAATACCCGATGGTCCGTATATGAGGATCTTTCAAGGATATATGTACACACAATGTAGTTGGAAGAAAATGTGATGACTTATTTGATGACAGTGGGCTCTCATGAGGTTAAAGTGACATAGCCAGGAATTAATTTCAGGGGAGGGATATGAAAATATTCGTCTTTGGGGGGGGTCGCGGGGGGAAGCTGGCGCCAATCCCAGCTGACATCGGGTGAGAGGCAGGATACACCCTGGGCAGGTCACCAA
>JAQMCW010000009.1:12119578-12131403 GCA_030068335.1 Chrysichthys cranchii
TGTGTTTTTTTTTTTTTTTTTTTTTTTTTTTTTTTTTTACACCAGTCTCAATTTAAAGTAACATCTCAGCATTTTGTAGACTGTGTTTATACGTCACTAAATAAAGTTTTTTTTTTCCTTTTTAATAAAAGGAAAAGAAAATCATTAACGTGCCTTGTCTGTCTGAGTCTATGTTCCACACAAACACTTTGTTCTGACAGCTAATATACAGTACATCTCATAAGCTCACATAGCAATTGTAAATTAAAAGAGTTAGATTAAATTACTTTAGTCTTTCATTCCAGTCTTCCATTGCAGTTAAATTTGTCAGCAATCAGCCAGTTATTATGATGCATTATTTTCCTCTTAATAGTACAGAAGTACTATTAATATAGATATTTATAGATAGTCTTTTATTTGGAACCCAATCTTTGAGATGTTAACTTTTCTGGCAGTTGTGATGACTGGAGACACTGTTCCAACAGCTAGGAGCAAGAAAGGATTATACAGTTCTCAGAGTGAAAGCAGCAACCTGCAATAACTCCCCCGGAACAAGAAAGTTTGCAGTGTGTGTCAATGTATGCTGTAGTGTTCTTTCTTTATACCACAGCACTATTAAATTCTCAATTTGGATTGGCTAAAAAGTGATTATAGGCTATTTTATATAGCCTCGATAATGATACCCACTGGAAGATAAATCACAGGTTTACAGGCATGGGCTTGTTCTAATACACTATTTCTGTCATACCAACTGAGACAGGGACTTGTTTTGGACTAAAACAGTTTGCAATTGGTGATATGTGGAAATCTACTGAAAGGAGATTTATTTAGCATTTTTGGAAGGAGTGTCCATGGTCAGATATTTGTGAGAGATAAGACTTTCCAGACATGGTAAAGTCTTCAAGATGGAGGGTTTTGCGATTTCTTGCTAACACATTTTTCGTGTTATTAAATTTCAGCGAGGAATAAAAGAGAGAAAAAGAAAGAACCGAAACAAACTGTTATGGCTAATATAATGTAAGTGACTAGCTAACACTGATATCATTTATATTTAATGTTAATGCTCCAAATTATTAAATGCAACAATGAATGCTTAAAATGTATGACATTTAATAAAAAATTCTTAACATTGGCAAATTAATGTGATATTAAAAAAAATGCTTTGTATTACACAGTTTTTGGCAAATAACAAGCTTAACAAAATCGACAGTGGCTGTGTCACACAACAATTTAAGTATTTTTCTACAATAACATGGTCTAAAGTTTTTACATAGATTACATTCCTAAAAATGTTCTTAGATGGTTGACATGGTTTCATTTTATTTCCCTTTTTGTATATTGAATACTCGGCCTGCCAGCCTAGCCGGCGGGGTGGCATCATTCCATGGCTAAAATAGCAATGTGGAAGGAATTCCTCAGCAGTGCCAGAGCAGCGTCTGAGTGTCTGGTAGGACCAGGTGATATTGCATACTGTAATGCAATGTCTTTGTACTGCATACTGTTGAAATCAGGAGAGGGACAATGCGGGCAGACAGAATTATAAGCCTAGACTGATGGAGAGTGCAAGAGAAAGACAGAAAAACGTTATGTTTAAGAAATAACAATTGCTAAAAGTTGCCTCCAAAATTTGCCCCCCTTAAGTAATTTCCACACTCAGCTACTTATTTGCTTTTCCCCTATATATTTACTTAAACACAAACAAACAAACACACAAATAAAGTACCTCCCACTTTTCTCACAAGCAGTATAAACTTATGAATATTCTCTTCCCCCCAGCTTTTGTGTTTGATAAGGTCAATTTCTATTCCAAGATGCGAACCCAAGGGATTGGATGAACGCTGAACTTTAATGGGGTGGGAAAAATGAAGTAATGTTATACATTTGAATAAGATGGCATAAGCCAATTAGATCTGTTGTGCTCTTGGTGCAGTTACTCAGGAATGCATGGACAGGTTTCCTTCTATGTTTATATTATTATTATTATTTTCAATTAAATTTCAAAAACTGCACTCAGGTATTGAGGTACTGGACAGCGTTGGGGTTGGCTGATAAGGAGGCAAAGAGTTATTCATGAGCTGCTTAGTTAACATGTTCATGTATAGTGCTATATGCTTGTTGCTGCTGACAGTTATTGGGGGAATAGTAATTGTTGATATAATTGGCAGTTCCCTGCCTCTGAAATTATAAAGGAGTATGTTAGGCTCACAAGAACAATTTGGGAGAATGTATTATTCACGCGGTACCTTTATCAGCTTACATGTGCATATGCTCAGTACACACTTACCCGCCACTTTATTAAGAACTCTATATTAATACTGACTAGGACTTCCCTTTGCTCTTCTTCGCCTTCTTTGCGACATGGATTCAATAAAATGTGCCCCATGTTGTTATGAAGGCATCATATAATCGCTGCAGATTTGTCACGTGCACATTCACGCTGTAAATCCCATGCTCTACTACATCCATGGGATTCAGAGCCGGTGCATGAGGAGGCCAATGAAGTGCATTAAACCCATGGTGACTTGTGCTCTGTTACATTACTGGAAGTTGGCATTATTTTCTTTTTCTTTTGGCTGCTCCCTCCACAGTGCATCATCCCATTCCAGATCTTCTTGTCCTCTTGCTCTGTCACATCAATCATCTGCATACCCCCTCTCATGACATACTTCAAACCTCCACTTTGGCCGTCCTCTTTTCCTCCTACCTGACAGCTCCATCCGCAGCATCCTTCTTCCAGTATACCCAGAATCTCTCCTCTGCAATGTCCAAACCAGTGCAATCGTGCTTCTCTGGCTTTGCCACCAAATCATCCAACCTGAGCTGACCCACTAATATACTCATTCCTAATCCTGTCCACCCTGTCCATTTCATCACACTCAATGCAAATGTTAACATCTTAAACTCCACTGCCACCTCCAGCTCTGCCTCCTGTCTTTTCATCAGTGCCACCGTCTCCAACCCATATATACATAGCTGGTCTCACTACCATCTTGGAGACCTTCCCTTTTACTTTTGCTGGCGTTCATCTGTTACAAATCACCCCTGACACACTTCTCCACCAAATCCCCCTGCCTGACCACTCTTCACCTCTTTTCCACATTCTCTGGTACCCTGAACTTTTGACTGCAAGTATTCAGACTCATCCACCACCAACTCTACTCCCTGCATCCTCACCATTCCACCATCCTCCGTCTCATTCACACACATGCATTCTGTATTAGTCCTACTGACCTTCAATCCTCTCCTCTCTTGAGCATATCTCCACCTCTTCAGGGTCTCCTCAACCTGCTCCCTACTCTCACAACAAATCAGAACGTTATCGGCAAACATCACAGTCCACGGGGACTCCTGTCTGATCTCGTCTGTCAACCTGTCCATCACCATCGCGAATGAGAGAGGGCTCAGAGCTGATCCTTGATTTAATCCCGCCTACACCTTGAACGCAACTATCACTCCTACTACAGACCTCACCCCTGTTACAATGCCCTTGTACATATCCTGTACCACTCTTACATACTTCTCTGCCACTCCTGACTTCTTCCTGTAATACCACAATTCCTCTTTAGTTATGCTGTCATATGCTTTCCCTTAGTCCACAAAGACACAATGCAACTCCTTCTGACCGACTCTATACTACCTCAACACCCTCGAGCAAACATCGCTGCGTTCTTTCCTGACATGAAACCATGCTGCTGCACACTAATCATCATCTCCATTCTTAAACTAGCCTGCACTACTTTTCCCCATAACTTCATGCTGTGGCTGATTAATTTTATACCTCTGTAGTTATTACAGCTCTGCACATCATCCTTATTCTTAAAAATTGGTACCATTACACCTCTCCACTCCTCAGGCATCTTCTCACTTTCTAAGATTCTGTTAAAAAATCTGAACAACAACTTCACTGCCACCTCTTCAAAACACCTTAGTGCTACCACAGGTATGTCATTTGGACCAACGGCCTTTCCATTCTTCATCCTCTTCATAGCTGTCCTTACTAATACTAATCTGTTGCACTTCCTGATCCTCTATTCCCACATCATCCAACCTTCTCTCTTGCTCATTCTCCGAATTCATCAGGCCATCAAAGTAATTCCATCTGCTCAACACACTCTTCTTGCTTGTGCATATGTTTCCATTGTTATCCTTTATCACCTTAACCTACTGCACATCTTTCCCAGCTCGATTCCTCTCCCTAGTCAATCATTACAGGTCCTTTTCTCCCTCCTTTGTGTCTGGCCTCTCATACAACTCACCAAATGTTTAACCATTGCCACCTTTCCCTTCACCTTACACCTCATCTTCTTGTAATCCTGTCTACTTTCTTCATCTCTCTGATTATCTCACTTCTTCTTTGCCTTCTTTCTCCGTATAGTCTGCTGTACTTTCTGATTTAACAGCCAGGTTTCCTTGTTCTCTTTCCTCTGTTCAGACATCACAACAAGTACTTTTCCTCTTGTCTCCATTACTACTTCTGCTGTAGTTGTTCAGCTATCTGGTAATTTCTCACTGCCACCCAGTTCCTGTTTTACCTCCTCCCTGAACTCTACCTTAGTCTTCTTTTTTCTGCTTCCACCATGTGATCCTTGGCTATGCCCTCAAACTCCCCCTCTGCTTGCTCTCCACAATCATCCTACAGACCACCATCCTATGCTGCCTAACTATGCTTTCTCCTACAACCATTTGCAGTCTCCAGTCTCCTTCAGACTGATCCTCCTTCAAAGGACATAATCCACCTGTGTGGATAATCTTCCTCCACTCTTGTATGTCACACTGTGCTCCTGCCTCTTCTCACTCTCATTCATCTTCTGGTGATCCTGTTCAGGGTTGCGGTGGGAAGCTGGAGCCAATCCCAGCTGACTTTAGGCGATACCCTGGCAGGTCGCCAGTCCACCACAGGGCCAACACCCAGAGACAGACAACCATTCACACTCACATTCAAACCTACAGGCAAATTAGAGTATCCCCTCTGTGCATGTTTTTGGACTGTGGGAGGAAACCGAAGTACTTGGAGGAAACCCACATGGACATGGGGAGAACATGGAACTCCACACAGAATGGCACCTAGGTCTAACCCAGGACCATCTTGCTGTGAGGCGACAGTAGTACCATTACACCCCCATGCTGCCCCTCCTCCCTCTTCTTAAAATACATATTTACCACAGCCTTGTCTATCATTTTCTCAAAATCCACTACCATTTGACCTTCTGCATTCTTCCATCTGAGGCCTACCTACACATAATGTCCTTATTCCCTTTGATCCTTTCACAAACATATCCAATAAAATATGTTCACAATCACCACTCTCTCTCTCCCTTGGGTACACTTTCCACCACTTCATCCAACTTACTGTAGAATTCTTCTTTCTCATCCATCACACACCCAACTTGTGAGGCAGAAGCACTAACAACATTCATCATCACACCTTCAATTTCCAGCTTCTTACTCATTACTCTGTCCAACACCCCTTTCACATCCAAACCTATTTTGACACACTGTACCTTCCGGCTAACTCCTACCCCATTTCTCCTTCCATCCACATCATGGTAGAACAATTTGAGTCTGTCTTACTCCCCTTCCATCTGGTCTCTTGCATGCACAATAAATAAAGCTTCCTTCTTTCCATCATATCAGCTAGTACTCTAGTTGTTCCTACCCTCACTTCCACATTCCTAAATTTCCTCCTCTCCTCATGCCTCCATACATGCCTACCCCCTTTCTTCTCCTTCGGTCATCAGTAGCCCAATTTTTGCCAGCACTCGGTTGGCTAACAGTACTGATGACAGTCACTGTTAAAACCCAGACCTCAGTTGATCTGGAATGGAAATCTGTATTGTTGTCTGCATATTTGATTTTGCAAAAATCTTTCATCAGATGCTCTCTATGACATAACCCTCTCCATTTATCTGAGCTTTGGACCAGCACGAAGGAATATTCTTATGTGTAGGGGTCTTTTGTGCATCCCCAGTAGCTGGGTTCCAGAAGTTGACATTAGAAGATCGACAGATTGTTGCCATGAAGGAATGCACATGGTACAACAATATGCATATAATATGTTGCATTCAAATGATGCCGGACTAGTATTAAGCAGGCTCACTGTGTGACAAGAATACATTTCCCACACTATTGCACCAGTAGCAGCCTGAATTTTTGACACAAGGCAGGTTAGGTCTGTGGGTTTATGCTAAATTCTGACCATACCATCAGCATATCACAGAATAACTTGAGATTTATCAGTACAGGCATTTTGTTTTCAGTTTCAGTGAGTTTGTGCCCACTGTATGATTTTTAGCTGACATAAGTAAAACCTGGTTTGATCTTCTGCTGTTGTAGGCCATCCACCCCAAGGGTTGGCAAGTTGTGCATTCTGAGATGCTTTTCAGCTCCTCAAGATGAGCAAAAGAGTGGTCAATTATGTTAGCATAACCTTCATGTCTGATCAAACCAGTCTGACCTGTGACCTCTCTCATTAACATAGCAATTTTGCCCACACAGTTGCTGCTTCTTGGATGTCTTTGTTTTTCAAACCTTTATGTTAACTCTCGAGACTGATGTGCTTGAAAATACCAGGAGATCTTCAGTTTCTAATATGGTCAGACCAGCCCATCTGGCACTAGCAACCATGCTGCAATCAAAGTTATTGATCACATTTTTCCTATTCTGATATTTTATGCGAACACTAAGTGAAGCTCTTGATTTGTACCTGAATGTTGCGATATGATTGCACATATAAACAAATGTTGTGCTCAACATTCATCAACGTCTTTCAGATTTCTGTTTTACTTTGTTTCTGTGCTAAACTTAAACTGAAATATCAACAACAATATCCTTTTTTTTTTACCCAATTATGTGAACAGATAGTCTATGTACACTTTTATTTCAACCTGCATTTTAAATGCTAATCCATATGGATGTGATGTTTCTCCTTTCTTGAACTTTAAGCGCTGCTTAGTATTGGTATGTGGCTATGACACTTCTTTCACCCAGATCTGTATAGTAATAAAACAATTTAACTTCAAATTGTAGTCCATTACTCCAGACCCTGGCCCTATATTGAAATCTGTAATAAAGCTGGCTGAAGAAATGATTTCTATTTTATATTGCCAGTGAGAAGGAAAACTATGCTTATAATGAGATCCCTATCAGAATGATTCCCTCTATGTTCTGCAGGAGAGCTGCATTATAGCACTCAGGTCATTAAGTAATGCAAAGTACTCTTTCTGTTATTGCTCAGTGTCCTTATAACTCCATGCATGAGTGTGGTTGTGTGTGTGCATTCATGTGTCTCATGGTGTTACTGTGAGTCAGACCCCTCTGGGCTTTGTCTGGCCTCAGAGGTGACTGTATTGCCTGTAGCAAGTGGCAATGTCAAACTAACCCTGCTTTAATAATGCTCTTTTCATGTGGGTGTCTTGGCCATATGGGAGTCTGTGCTCACCTTTCAGCTTCATAACT
The DNA here is from genome assembly GCA_030068335.1 of Chrysichthys cranchii. Classification (NCBI taxonomy): domain Eukaryota; kingdom Metazoa; phylum Chordata; class Actinopteri; order Siluriformes; family Claroteidae; genus Chrysichthys; species Chrysichthys cranchii. The sequence continues at coordinate 12,127,013 of JAQMCW010000009.1, forward strand.
GGCTTTAGTTGGTGCCCTCTTGCCTCACTAAAACCTTTAACATGAAAACACTTTGATTCTTGACTCCAGAGGATTAAACGTGGCAGAAGGGGAGATTATTATTTTTATTTAATTTTTTTTTCTACCTGTAGCCTAGCCACAATGTGATCAAGCCTGGTAAAAATTGTAGATATGAAATCCCTGCTGTTTTACACCACCCTGTTTCTGCTTACATGTAAACCCAGGAAATGCATACTATGAATGCACACTATGCACTCTTCATATTACACTGAAATATATCACCAGATTTTGTTAAAAATTATTATTTCATTCATTGTGGTTAAGTTGGGGTTTTTTTAAGCAAAAAAAAAATATATATATATATATTTGATTCAGGTTTCAACAAATATTTTACCCCGGTGCATTGTTAGAGATGGTAGATGGATCCCATGGAGTGGATTTCAGTATTTATTGATTTGAGTCTCTTCCTGATAGAACAACCACCATTTGGCATCAAGCATCACAATCTAATCAAATAGTGTGCAGGAAGACATGGCTGAAAAGATTAGGCCGATTACTTTGTATTTGCAGAACTCGCCAGATTTATATTATTGGAACATGTTATGACTTTGTGTTTGGCCTCCAAGGAAGCTTGTGGTTTAAAAAGCTTGTGTTGTGCCAGGTTTATAATGGAGGTGCATGTTCAGTTTATTTCCCTGTCATGTAGCTCACACCGGGAGCCGTTCTGTTGCATTGCTTGTTCCAAAAGCAGCTGCTAGGCTAAACCCGTGCAGACCCTTTGTACTACAGAACACTAATAGGAAGTTGTTACCTTTTATTTCATAGCCCGAATTCCAGAAGAGTTGGAAACCCTGCGATAGGTGAGGGATGACTGCATGCATATATATATATATATATATATATATATAGTACTCATCAAAAATGACAGTAGTAGCTTTAATTAGAATACAAAAAGATCTACTCACCATGCCACAAGAGTTAAAAACAGAAAGCAGGGTTAAATTCTGGCTTTACTGGCAGAGGGATGCAGTGAGCGTCAGGCTGCTTCCACCCTCAAAATTTTAACGACAGCAGTTCATAAGAACAAGGTCAAACAGCAGACATTGGGGACAGCAAAATTACAGACTGGCAGAGGGCAAAAGCGATTCTCCACTGCCCGGGATGACCGTCAACTCCATTGAATGTCACTCAACATCTGTAGGGTGACCTCAAGTGACCTACAAAACAACGGCAAATGGCAGCTGGGGTTAAGTGTGTGGCAAGCCTGGATCTCAAAATTATTGAAGCGGTGTGGGATCATCTTGACAGGAAACTGAACAAAAGGCAGCCAGTATTCAAAGAAGAGCTTTAGAATGTTCTTCAAGAAGCCTGGAGGACTATTCCTGAAGACTACTTCAAGAAACTACAAGAAAGCCAGCTTAAGCGAATTCAGGCTGTGTTGAAGAAGTGGTCATACCAAATGTTGACTTTAAAGCTCATTAGGATTATACAAGCTCTCTTTGTGTTCTGTATTGTATTTACATTTATGTTTGCACATGTTGAAATAAATCTCTGCGCCTCTTGTCTCATATCCTTGGCAAAATATAAATAAATGAGAGGTAACTCATATGCCTGATTAGAGCTATAGAAAAAAACTATTTCTCACTAAAGAAATACTTCTGTTCAAGGTGCCATGGTAGCAGTGAGTCTCATGCTAAATAGGAATCTAAATAAATTTGCACAGCATTCAAATTGAGTATATAGCGGAAGGAAAGGTGACCTTCGGTGGCCTCACACAGCTGTTTCAATCAATTCACTTGCTGCTGCGAGCCACTTGAAGCTTTCTTCTACTCCATTCCCTTTTTGCTCTACTGCAAAACTTTGTCAGTGATTTAAGATATCAAACGCCTCACAAAGCGGGAAGGAGGGGACAGGAAAAAGGAGGCTTTTGATGTAGAGAAGGTTGCTTTGGGATTCGTTAATGGTGGAGCGTGGCTGCTAGAGGCAGAGAGTTTGCGAACACTTGTTTGTGTGTGCTCTGTGCCAAAAAGTGCAGATAGCTGATGACTCAGCTCAGCCTAGAGCATGTGAGTGTGTTGGCTTTTAATGCTCCTCTCCATGTCCGCCCGCCCACCAATGCTTCCTGTTTGACTGAGTGTACTCGGGCGCCTTCAACAGAAATGCTTTGGCTGGTGAAAATTGAGCGGTCAAGTGTAACATCTCTGCCAGCGAGCCCTCTTAAAGAAAACCTCCTGGGAATGCACTCGGAGTCGTTCTTTCTAGGCATTTTGCATCAGCCTCAGGCTATTCTGAATTTTATGAATATGGAAGAGACCATCAGTGTAGTGCATTATGACCCACTGAATAGTTGTAAGAATCCTTCCTTGACTTGAGGTCAGGCAACATATAACAGGCTGCACAAGTAATTGTTAAACAGACATCAAAAAGGGCTCTTAGTATACTGTAAGGGTGCGGTGGTTGGATTATAGATCTAATGGTGGACCCTGAATATGTATTCAATAGGCTTAAAAAAGGCATACTTAGATTTTAAATAGTTTACTTCACATCTCTGAAATGTAACCTTTTTTGGTGTTTCAGAAAGTGTAAATAAGCAAATAAGTCAGGCTTTTATAATGGCTTTTATGTCAAAAGAAAACCTTATATTCCTGGAATTGTACCTTTAGAGCCAAACGTTTCATAAAATATTAAGTTTGTTTTTTCTTTGAAACTGAATATTTTATTGCACAGTAAATATTTTCACACATTATCATGGAATTATAAGTTTTTCGTTTCACCTCACCTGCATCAGGCATTTCCGTTGGCTGCCCTTTAATTTAAAAAAAATTTTTCCTAGCCACTATGATCTTTAACAGTGTTAATATTTTTTACTATAATAGTGACAGCTAAGTGATGGTTAATTAGCACTCCCTAGAGAAAAACAACACTAATTATGCACACATCCCACTAAACAGGTGCTGTTCTGGGAAATATCAAAAGGATTGGGGGAAAAAACACCAGAAAAAAAATTGGTGCTTGAACATTTTGATCACCCAAAAGGGCAAAGAGGAATGGATGAGAGAAGCAAGAAAAATGTTGAAGTATACGGTAATAAATTTGTCAAGTAAACCCATGTACTTCAGACACAGGTTTGCTTTAAGTAAGGGTTTTTACTTTGATCCTAACACACACTCAATGATTTTGACACCATGATTGACTGTGAGACATTTTCAGAACTGCAAAGTTCTCTTCACCTCACCCTCTTTTGTGGTTGTTCAATGGGTGCTCAGTACAGATTTCAACAATAAGAATGAACAACACAAAACACATTGAAGAAGATAGGCTAAAACAGCAGAAGACCACATTAGGTTCCTCACCTGTTAGCCAAAAATAACCATCAGATGCTACAGTGGGTTGGAAACTAGATAGTTAAACATTGGGGGGAAATTTTCCAGTCCAGTTTTGGTGTAGCGTATTTGTTTCAAGGTATAGCATGTTCTGTGTTCTGAAATGCATTTCTGCTCACTGCAATTGTCTCCAGAGATGTTCAATTGGGTTTAAGTCAGGGCTCTGGCTGGGCCATCGAAGGACATTCGCAGAGTTGTTCCTAAGCCACTCCTGTGTTGTTTTGGCTGTGTGCTTGGGGTCATTGTCGTGTTGGAAGGTGGACCTTTGGCCCAGTCTGAGGTCCAGAGCACTCTGGACTAGGTTTTCATCTAGAATATCTCTGAACTTCGCTGCATTCATCTTTCCTTCAACTACGACCAGTTGCCCAGTCCCCTGCAGCTGAAAAACACCCCCACAGCATGATTCTGCCACCTGCATGCTTCACTGTGGGGATGGTATCGTGTAGGTGCTGAGCAGTGCCCGGTTTCCTCCACAAATACCACTTAGAATTAAGGCCAAATAGTTCAATCTCTGTTTCGTCAGACCAGAGAATCTTATTTCTCACAGTCTGGGAGTCCTTTAAGTGTTTTTTTTTGTGTCTTCCACTGAGGAGAGGCTTCCATTGGGCCACTCTGCCATAAATCCCAGTGTGGCGGTGCGGGCATGGCCGGGCGCTGCCTGGTGGCCGGAGAGAGGAACCAGGGAGGTAAGTGGCAAGTGGCAACACCTGGCGGTCATTAACACCTGTTTATTTATGCCTTGCCTTGCTCATGGGAGACTCCCTGAAGCCTGGAGTGGTGTCTGAGTATGTCTGTGTGTGTGTGTGTGTCAGAGAGACGCTATGTCCCAGCAGTCTCTAAAAGCTGAAAAGCTTAAATAAAAACCCCTTGCCTGCAGCCCCGTCTCTGAGAGAGTTTATCCAGGTTGGTCCCCAACCAGGGGGCTTTTACACCCAGATTGGTGAAGGGCTGCAGTGATGTTGTCCTTCTGGAACTTTCTCCCATTTCCACACAGGATCTCTGGAGCTC
>JAQMCW010000009.1:12167947-12181748 GCA_030068335.1 Chrysichthys cranchii
TTTCTTTTCTTTTTTTTCTAATGTACGAACAGAAACACCACATTCTAGTGATCCTATTTTTGGGAACACATTACAGGAGAAATTGAAATTACTGTTAGCTACATGCTAAACTACAGAACCATTAATTAACTGTGCATTTTAAAACCGAATTAGCAGTGCGGCTATCAAGTGGTGTAATAGAAAAATCTTCTTGAGTAGCAGGCCCTTAAAATTGCAAGAAACTTGCAGCTTGTGTAATGCCTGCTAACAAGGTACAAAAGATGTAACACGTTTAATGTCTTGAAATATAGCTACTGTTTTTTATACTCTTTTATGTCTTAGCTATATGCTGCATATTGAGCATTTTTTCTTGAGTGAGACAGCAAACAGCCTGAATATCCCCCCTGATAATCTTGGAAAAAAGGCTTTAATTTCACTTTGGAAAAGATATAAGAACCCTGTCTTCAGTTTGTATGAATTATTATGAATAATAGTATATAGAGCATTGTTATGCTTCTTAACATTTCCAAACCAAAGGCTTATTATCCATTAACTAGGTTGAAAATAATACAAAATGATTAAACTAACATTATGCTGTAGTACATTATACAAGAGGAATTGTGGAAGCATCCAAAATTCCCTTGGATGTGAGATGTTATTAGAATGCCTGACCTGCTTGTGTGTTTGTGTAAGTGATTTTTATATTTTGGTGAGGACCTGACATCCCCTCAAGGATAAGAATATTTGACAGCTTTGACCTTGTGGGGACATCTGGCTGGTCCTTATAAGGAAAACTAGAGGTACAGTAGGTATAGAGAAGAATCACCCCCTTCAAAATATTCCCTTTTTTTGCTTTACAGCCTTAAATGAAAACACATAGCAGCTTTACGTATTCAGTGCAACCTATAACATCCAAGTGAGAGATATGACAGCTACAGTTCAGAAAAATTATAAAAAATAAAAAAAGACATACTGAGATTAATAAAGGATCACTCTCCAATGTCAATATTTTGTTGAACCACCTTTTGCTTTAATCATAGCCTTGAGACTGTTGGGATACTTCTCTATCAACTTTGCATATCTAGATTGAGCAATATTTGCCCACTCTTCTTTACAGAACTGTTCAAGTTCAAATTGGATGGTGAGCATTGGTGGACTGCTATCTTCAAATATTTCAGATTTTCAATGGGCTCTGACTGGGCCACACGATGACATTCACTTTTTTCTCCTTCAGCCATTGCTGTGTGCTTCTGGTTGTTGTTGTTGTGTTGAAAGGTGAACATTCTGCCCATCTTCAACTCTCTGGCAGAGGGTAGCAGGTTTTCCTCAAGAATTTAATGGTATTTTGCCCCATCCATTTTACCTTCTACCCTAATGAGAGCCCCAGACCCTGTAGCAGAGAAACACCCCCACATCAGGATGCTGCCACCTCCATGCTTTACTGTAGGTATGGTGTGTTGTGGATGGTGAGCTGCACTGGATTCTGCCAGGTGTACAGTTTGGTATTGAGGCCATATCGTTTGATTTTGGTCTCATCTAACCATAAGACCTATTACCACTTGGCATCAGACTCTTCAATGTGCAATCTGGTAATGCTCAAACAAGCTTTAATGTGGCCTTTCTTGAGAAGTGGCTTTTTTCTTGCAACCCTCCCGAACAAGTCACAATTGTGGAGCACTTGTGAAATTGTTGTCACCTGCACACAATGACCATTCTTTGCCATAAAATCCTGTAACTCTTCCTCTTGGTAGCCTTTCTTACCAGTTTCCTCCTTGCTCTTCCATCCAGTTTGGAGGGATGGCCAGATCCAGGGAGGATCCTAGTAGTACCAAACACTTGTCACTTCTTTATCAGGGACTTTACTGTGCTCCTTGGGATTGATAAATCCTTTGAGATTTTTTTTGCCTTATGTCTGTCCACAACTCTATCCCTGAGATTTTTTGAGACTGGCAATCTCAGTATTTGTTTTTTTTTTTTACAATTCTCCAGAACTGTAGCTGTGGTCTCACTTCAGTGTTGTGAATTGCATTGAGTAAGTAAAGCCAGAAAAAATACTGGTTTGTGTGTTTTTGTTTAAGGCTGTAAAGCAAAAACAATGGAATATTTCGAACGGGGTGATTCTTTTCTATACCCACTGTAGGAGCCAGAATATTAGTTTAAGCACTTATTTGATCTTTAGGCCTAGAGACCTTTATTTTGATATTTTCCACAAGTCACCTGAACAATTAAGGTCCCATCTTCCATCTTGTTTGGGCTCAGTTAGACAATGGAAGATGCTCGTAGCAAACAGGTTTTTACTGCTTTGTTTTTTTGTATTTTGTTGTACCTTGTATAATACACATTTAGATCTGCTAAGACCCTTTGACTTGGACCTCTTTTTTTTTTATGTATTCCTTTAATGGCTTTTTTGTGGATTATTTTTTAACTTTAGTTTTGCCTGCTGCATACCTGCTTGCTTACCTCTTTTGGATTACTCACCTTGCCTGCTCACCTTGCTGCTATTGGACTACCTTTCTCTTGCCTGTTTCCTTCCTGCTATCTGCATACTCCATCCTCAACCTACACAGATATGATCTACAGCCAAAACACAACAAATGCCTGTTAAAAAGCACATAAACTCATACAGCATGCTTTTTGGATTTTTTAACCATAACATTATTAAGAAATCTTTTTTTATTGGAGCGCCTATGGAATTAATTTGAATTCAAACTGGAACTTGAAGTTGTATGTAACAAAAAATTAGAGCATGTGCATGACCTGTATTGCAACTTACCTTCAACCATTGTGCTGCATTTGTCCCTTTGAGGATTTGCTGAATTGTGGCATTATGATTGTGAATTCATATTTTGAACGAACACGGCCACATTGATGGAACAGGAATTAAGTCAAGAGGGAAACTGGGTGTTGGCACACAATTTAAATGAATTAAAAGAATTTATATGCAAAGGTAATTTTGCTGATCTGTACAGCAAATATTAAGTGATGGGGGATAGGAAAATGATGATGCCTGCTGATATGAATCAAAACGGCTCACTTTTTTATCCTTTCTAAAGGAAGTTGATATATGGAAAGCCAATGGAGTTGATCCACAAGCAGTGATCACACCCTTTGAAGGTGTTTCAGATGTTTCAAGGAAAATCAGTTGGTTCTTCAAAATCCGGTGCATCCTCAGTATCATCAGCACACATGAACGCTAAAGCTGAGTTAGCAGTTCTTATGGAACATGCAGCAAACCTGGCACTGAAACATGCATTTCAAGCAGAAAATTGAACTGAATGAACTTGAAACTGACCTAGCTGTGGCAAGTGCCAAAGTTCATGTTTTACAGAATTTTGAGAAACAACTTGGGGGTTCTAAAGTCAAGTCAGTGCCCAACCCAAAACTGCTGAAAGATGGCATGAATGCATACCTGGAAGAAGGCAGAGACCTAAAAAAAAAAGTACTCTGAATCCAGAACGATCAAATTGAATATGCAAACTTAAATGTGATTCCAAAAACTCTACTTCATGGGGTTTGTTCAAAAGCAACAACATTTGAATACTATTCCCTCGTCAACAACAAAACCAACCTCTCACCAAGCAGCAACAGCAGCAGCTACTTCCACTCCAACAACACAAACAAAATTCACAAATGCAAACAGCAACTTAAATGATATTGCAGCGCTCATTGTTCAGCAACAAAGACTGTCTTTACTTCCAAGCAGGGATATTCCTGTGTTTGATGGAGAGCCCCTGAATTTGAAACCTTTCATGCAGGTCTTTTATACATGGAATTGAAAGCACAACCAGCAGTAGCCAGGACTGTGTGTTTTACTTGGAGCAATACACTTCTGGTGAATCAAAGGAACCAGTCAGGAGTTCTCTGCCAAACAGAGGATATGCAGAGACAAACGGGCTGCTTGAGTATCATTTTGGTGATGAGAGAAATCTTGCTGGTGCATACATGGCAAAAGCCTTAAACAGGAATGATATTAAGGCTGAAGATAGAAATGCTTTAACCAGTTATGCATTTTTCCTCCAAGGATGCTACAATCTTTTTCAGGACTTGAAGGATATGGAAGGGCTTATCCTACCATCTACCCTAAGACTTCTTGTTTCATAGCTTCCTCAAAAATTGAAAGAAAAATGGTGGTCTGAAGCATTTGCTGTTATGGTGTAAAGGCAAACAAAGGCTCCCTTTTCTGATCTTGTTAACTTTGTGGAGAGGCTGGCTAAAATCATAAAATGATCCACTCTTTGGTGATCTATTGTACATCAATCATCTAACAAAGTTGTATCACAAGCCAAGCCCAGTCAAAACCTCAGGTCTGTGTCCAAGTGAAGAGCAAGAAGAGTAGCTTTGCCACAACAGTGACAGTTGTACATGCAAAGAGTGCTGAGCATTATAACATTGAGGATCTAAAGAAAACCACCCTAAATGACCGATCAGTTGGCTCTAAAATTCATCCTGTTTGCAAGGGCACGCATGCCTTAGATTCCTGTAAAGAGTAGGTATCCAAGTCTCATAATGAACGTGTAGATTTACTGAAGACCAAGGGTGTTTGCTTCGGATGCTTAATCAGGGGCCCTTAAGTAAAGATTGTAAAAAGCAGCTTTCTTGTGCAGTTTGTTCAAGAAAACATCCAGGCATTATGCAGATTCAGAACCATGACCATAGACTTCAAAGGAAAGAACAAGAAGTAAAGAAGTTAACTTCTAATTAGAATAAATGTGCCTAAGTTAATGGAACCTTGGAGGATAATAAATAGCAAGGGCAATGGGCCTTTTGCTGTCAGGATACTGCTTGGTTGAGTAGTGAATGCTCTACTCCATGGTGAACATGCCTGTATCAATAAACAAGGTAAACCGTATATTTATGCACATCAGATTTCTGTTGAAAATGTAAATGTTGCCTGGATGCTTAAGTTCAAGGACTTGCTATTGAAATTTGTCCACAAAGTAAAGGATGCTATGAAAATATTAAAACTTAGTTCTTTGTCACTTTTAATCCAGGACATTAATAATGCAGAAGAAGCCATTTAAGTTTTGCCAGCATCAAGGACTCCCACAGGGAATGGAAAAGTTGTATGAAGGAAGAAAAATACAGAAACGGCACTATCCTCATCTGGTGCTCAACCATGGTGTACGTAGAGTTTGGTGGTCATCTAAACAAAATGGCGTTGCCTGAGGAGCATAAACATCCTGCCATTCTGCCAAAACAACATGTTTCAAAGTTTGTGCTTCGAGACATTCATCAGAAAATGGGCCATTGTGGAAGAAATCACATGTCAAACCTTCAGAAGAAGTACTGGATCCCATGTGCAAACTCCCTGGCAAGAAAGGTTATGAATGTGTGTGTCTTTTGCAGGCGATCTCATGCACATGCAGGTTAGCAAAGATGGCTGATCTGCCTATTGACCATTTGACACCAGACCTTTCCACCTTTACCCAGGTTGGAGTTGATTATTTTGGAGAAATAGAAGTCAAAAGAGGGTGTGGTATAGTGAAGCTTTATGGTGTGATTTTTACTTGTCTCACCAGTAGGGCTGTTCATCTAGAAATTGCACATTCTGGACACAGACTCCTGCATCAATGCACTCAGGCATTTTATTTCTAGGAGAGGTCAAGTAAAGGACCTAAGATCAGATAATGGGACTAACCTAATTTCTGCTGAAAGAGAGTTAAGGGAAGCTATTATGTCCTGGAATGTGGTACAAATTGAGAAGTCTTCTCTTGAAAGGTGTAAAGTGGACATTTAACCCTCCAGTTGGTGCCCATCATGGAGGTATTTGGGAGTGACTGATCTGAATGATCAAAAGGATTGTATTGTCTGTCACAAGTTAATAACTGTTGGATGATGCAGTTGGCACTGTGATGTGTGAAGAGGAATCAATTATAAGTCACCCTCTGACGACTGTTTCAGATGCTCCAAATGCCCAGGAAGCATTAACCCCCAGTCACTTACTCCAGGTCAAGGTCCAACCCATACTGCCAACAGGGTTATTTAGTAAGGAAGATCTGTATGCCAGAAGATGATGGCATGAAATACAATACATTACCAGTCTTTTTGGACACGCTGGGTACAGGAGTATCTTACACTCATACAGCAATGACAAAAATGGTTCAGTGTCAAATGCCATTTCTATCCAGGAGACATTGTTTTAGTACCTGATATTGCAGCACCTTGAAGCTCATGGATGATGGCAAGAGTAATTGGAGCAATTAGTAACTCCAAAGGTCTAGTCCATACTGTATGACTTTAGACTAAGAAAAAACAGCTATTGAGACCTGTCAACAAAATATGCCTCTTACTATAGGCCAATTACCAAAGGCCTAAATGCATGTGCATTCACTGATTTTGCATACTCTTTACTTAAGTCTCATAAATGCAAATTATTTTTTAAAATAGAATTGTAGAATTAGTGGCATAATTGTCTCCTTTGGGTATAGATATTTGTTTGTTGTAGATCTATCCAGTTGCTATAAGGGGCTGGACATTTAGGAGCCAGATTATTAGTTTAAGCACTTATTTTATCTTTAGGCCTAGAGTCCTTTATTTTGACATTTTCCACAAGTCACTTGCTCAGTTAAGGTCCATCTTCTATCTTGTTTGGGCGCAGACAATGGAAGATGCTGGTAACAAACACTTTTTTCTTACTGCTTTGTTTACTGCCTATTGTTGTAGATTATATAATATACATTTGGATCTGCTAAGACCCGCTGACTTGGACCAGACCCCCTTATCATATTCCTTTAACGGCTCCTTGTGGATTATTTTGAACTTTAATTTTGTTCGGAGAACTGTGTATTGCCTGTTGCATGCCTGCTTGCTTACATCTTTTGCATTACTGACCACCTTGCCTGATTACCTTACTGCTGTTGGAGTACCTTTCTCTTGCCTGTTTCCTGCCTGCTACAGTATCTGCATACTCCATCCTCAACATACACAGGTATGATCCACAGCCAAAACACAACAAATGCCTATTAAAAAGCACATAAACTCGTACAGCGTCTTATTTGGACTTTTTGACCACAACACTACCTTTCTACAAAAACATAATTGTGAAATAATTATTCATTTAATACAAATATAAAATGTGCCAAAATGTCATATTTTGGTTGGTTTTATTTTGGTGAGGTTAAGGTTAGATTTAGGTTTAGGCAAAACCTTAATTAGCTGTATTAGTTATGCCAGTGGAACGTCCTGGCTAGGATAATAAGATGGGGTGTGTGTGTGGTGTGTGTGTGCGAGAGAGAGACAGAGGATGTATATGAGCTTTGCAAAATGCTTGCTTGTTTGTATTTTGTTTGCCAGCTGGTGGTCTCTTAGATAACCGAGAAAATAAATTTCCTCAATAAGCAACACTAATGAAGTTATATTGTAGTGAAACACCTCAGCCTCTAGGCTTACTGCAAAATTAAAGTCAATCTCTCTCTCCCTCTCTCTTTCTCGCTCTCGCTCTCTCTCTCTCTCTCTCTCTAGTTGCATTGCAGCTCTGCAGACAGTAACACCAGTCCATGTGAACTCTGGAGGATATTGGCTCATCACACCACTGTAATGTGCTTGTCTGACAATCATGTTCGGTTTACTGCTTAATATTTGACACAGAACTACTTTTTTCCATTATGTAGCAACACAGTTGTAAAATGCATTTTTACATCTATTTATTTTCTTCCCATATGCAAAAAATATAATAAAATTTATATTAAAGTTAATAATAATAAAAATAAATTAAATAATGTAATGTATTCTGTACATTGCTTTTTTTTTTTTTTTTTTAAATACTGTATAAAGATTTTCTAGGTTAGATTTTCTTGAAAAATTTGACCCTGTGTTTTGATGGGTGAAACTGACAGCTGTATTATAAGGAACTTTTAATGTTAAAATTCCTCTCACCACGATGCATTTGAGATCCTACACACTAGGCCTAATAATAACAGTAAACACTCAATTATGAAATTTTATTTTATTTTTTTTACTTTATTTTAAGTTTGGGGTTTTTTTCTGGCTATTATAGGGTTTCATAGATTTCTATCACACACACACACACACACACACACACACATGCACTCGTACCCTGATTTTTCAGTTCATCAGCAATTTTCTCCATCATCTTCATCAAAACCGCTTACAGGTCAAGTAAATTTTAGAAGTATCTTCCATTCTCAATGGCATGGAAATCTGAGTAGCCCTTCTCACTTCAACACCTTTTTGTTAAGACTAGGCAGTTTCAAGCAAGACCTAAGCCCAGTGGCTAAATCCCATATAACGAAGCATGTCAGTGTTTCTGGGTTGTGTAATATTCTGATTGTGCATATATCAGTCGTGAATACATCAGTGACATAACACTATGTTGTTGTTCACCTATGTTATTGCAGCTATATATAGTCATTCCCTAATCAGCTTGTAATATTAGAGGAAAAAAGTAAAGTACAAACTCCTGTCTAGAGGACAGTCTTCTGGAACTTCTGGAACAGTAAATGTAAGTGTGAACAGTTCAAATATTGCAACGTTCATTAATCAGTGGAAACTTCTAATCAATGGCAAATCACTTTGTTATGAATGGTATACTATCTCCCTGTAGGGAATCAGGCAGCAAGTGGATACAAGTGCAGAAAAGGTTTATTATAAAAAACACACACTGGCAGAAAAATCCAAAATATGTAGCAAAATCATGGTCAGAAAATAGGCAAGGGCCAGGCAATCAGAATGTCAAGGGCAAATCCAGAGATGAAAACCAAGAAACAAAAACAGGGTCAAAACCGGAGTATCAGTAGCAAAAAAAAATAAGTCGTGGAAATGACGGCAAAAAGATGCACAGACCGTTTACTGTGCAATAGTGCGTGCTTTGCATGAGTCCTTATATACAGTGTGGTGATAGTCCATGTGTGTGCAATTAGTAATGAGGAGACTGTGGTCATGAAAGTGAAGTGCAGCAGTGGAAATACTGGACCACAGCCTCCATGCTTGTAGGGTGAGGTGTGTTCTGGAATATGGAATTCTGGGAGGAGCGATCTCTGAAGTGATGAAGCCCCCAAACCCCTACCCCAAGATAAAGCAGTTTCTGAAAATAAATGACATACAAGTTTTTAGGAGAGCATTTTTCCTTTAAAATGATGCAAGCCACATGCAAAAAAATGATAAGGACTGACCTGTTTAATTTGTAGCAGCGTAGTTACAATTTCATCATTCAAAAACCTGCAGTCTATTCTGATCGACGACTAATGACTGCTGAATTAATAAATAAACAAACATCTTCGCTGAATTTCCACATCTAAAAGAGGTTCTCACTCCTGGAATATATATAAATCATAGATGTCCTTTATTTAATCTGTGCTTTAAGCCCCTATCAAGCAGCTGATGTAAATCTTGAGCATGAGTAGTGTAGGGATTGGATTTTACCCTGCACACAGCACAAATAAGCATGCATTTCCACTACTAAAAGAGCTTTCAAGGTTTCTCAGCTTTTTAATGGACTCCTTGAAAAGTGCTGTAATGCCATGTGACAGACTCAGACTCCAGGTGAAGTGTTAGGGGGCTGTGCGGGTTGAGTGCAGCTAGGTGCGGGCTCTCTGCCTCAGGATTAAAAGCTCTGCTGAGTGCTTGCTGGTCCTCAGGTGTTTCAGGAAAGCAGCTATAGTAGTATAGCACTTACACACAGTAGGAACACTTTCCATTGTGCTCTCAAGTGATTTGGTTGTAATGGCAGGTGGCGGGTCTGCATCAGCCCTGAATCTTCCATCATTCAAAATGAAATCTGATTAAGATGTGGATGATTCAAGTGTTTCAGTTTGGATTTGGGGAAAATGATGAAGTGGTCTAAAAGAAATTATTCAGAAATGTAAGCAAGTAGTCTGAATTTTGTTTTCAGAATGATTATAAATATTTCTTTTCATGGGAACTTCTTTTGTTATATGTAATTAATCGAACAATGTGTTCATCTATGTTGATGAATTTTTCTTTTCCACTATGATGTAACGATTCAGAAAGTCCCTTTAGATTTATTATTTAATTAGCATAAAAAAAAACAGCCCTGAAGCTTTGGTTGAGAAACAAGAAGTGCGTGATGGTGTAGATGGCTGTAAATCAGTGAAACAAGGCTGGCACCTGGATGTGCAAACACGCACACATGTATGTATACAACCACATAAATATGCACAAATGGAGAACTGGGATTTTAGAGGCTTAAGGTGTAACCACATTCTCTGCTCCCACAAAAGAGAAACATGAAGCACACTGTCTAGAATTCAGAAATGTTATCGTACTGTGTTTAATGAGTGTTTGTGCACATCGCTTTTACACATTTTTCATATTTATTATTTGATCTGTATATAATCATTTATCTCACTGGATATTAGGGATGCAACCAAAGGCAAGTCTATTCTTGTTATGTGCTAAACAAATAGAAATGCAGATATGAATAGTGGAGCGCTATTAATTGTTGTTCTATGCTGTTTTTCTTTCGTCAGTAGTTTGTTCCAGTAGCCTGATCTAAACCCCGTTTTACTGAGTTCCAAAATAAAACCATATTCATATGCTATTATTTGTAGAGCCACCACTTCATGTAAAAACCCAAGAGATCTCTATTAATTAATTAATTAATTAATTAATTAATTAATTTTTTTTAAAAAAATGAAGAGCAATTTTGTTGTCCATTGTTGTTAAAAGAAAATCTTTTTCCATTCCTAGCAAGTTTGTCTGATCTTTCTGGAATATAACAAACCTAAAAAAAAATTAAAGGTCCACTGTGTAGGGTTTTATTTTAATTTCTGTTTTCAGAAATGGAGTTTATATTCTATACTATACTTATGGAATTCATATCAGTAATGTATACTTGCCTATAGCTACAAATCACTGTGATTTCACAAGTTTCGAATGATCCCTTTACATCTACATGTGTAACTGAGCTGCCGTGTTACATGACTATACTAGCCCAAAACAGACAAACATCAAGGCAATGCCTTGCGTTTTTTTTTCTTCTTCTACAAGCAGCAGAGTGAATCCTGAAGCAAGCACCAGAAGGATGAAAGGGGAACAAGGATGAAGAAAGAATAGGAATCAGTGTTTGCTGGTGCTGACTAACAATTCTGAGAATGCAAACCTTGAAAAATGGAGGATCATTCTTATTGTTTAGCATGAAAAAAAAAAGTGTGAATGCAAGTACTTGGAAGTACACTGTGGGCACCTGATGGCCTCTGTATGGAAAGAGAGTGGTAAGAAACGGTCATTGAGCTGGTTGAAATGCAAAAATCACCTGCTCTTTTTAAAGCACCCTGTTTTCCCCCTGTGTTTTCCATGTTTCCTCCAGGCTATAGTGGTAGCATAAAAAGTGATCGACTTACTTACTTACTTACTAAATAAATAAACAAATAGATAAATAAATAAATAAATAAATAAATAAATAAATAAATAAATAAATAAATGGCTGTGAAATTCAAAAAAGGAATATTAATGTAAGTAAAATCAGGGGTTGGGGACTATATTATGGAACTGGAGTAAATTCAGGGTGATTTGGGGGAGATTTGGGTGATGTGCATTTCATGCCTTCCTTCTGGACACATAAAGAATATGTTGTAATTACAAAGATGCTCCACAACAAAAAACAACAGCTTTTAGCTATTATACAACAAAGACTATAGGAAAAAGTCTGAATAAAACAGATTAAAGTCACCTAGATGTGCTGTTAAGCTCCTGTTGAGTGTTTTAGTCACACTGGTGGGAGGTAAAGAATACACTGTGTCCCATCCCAGTTTCACAGCTGGTGGCTTATATTGTAAATGGCTTTCATTGTGCTTGCACAGACTGTCTGCTGTATTTGGAAAGCATGATATGAAAGCTAAACAAGAAAGGCTGAATTATATTGGCTGAATGGCACATTTATAAGTTGTGGGATGGGTAAAAGCCTCAAAGTTTTTTAAAATGAGCACAGCAAGTCAGAATTAGGTCAGTTATTATAACAAAAACTCATATACCATGTATATAGGAATATAATTTGAATTTCCCTAAAATTTTCCATTATAGGGACATTATATGGATTGCAAAGGTGCAATATTTGAGAAATCACAGATTTGAAATGACCAGCTTCTCTTGCTATGGCTGATAGGGTCATTTCTTTGGCCTTTATCTGGTCAGCCTGCTGCCAGAGGGTTTTAGTCACTTTAGAACGGCTCGACATCTTACAAAGTCATTGATAACTGAAAGTTAGGCTGCCAGTTAAATAGTGTTTGTCAGATAATGAAGGAAATGAGAACCAGCTGCCAGATTAACACCAATGACTGGGAGGTATCTGAAAGTGTTCTCTAATTTTGATCAGTGTCCTTTTTCAAATATGGTGGAATCTTGAATTGCAAGTACCGTAACTTGGTCTGTGAGTGTTTCACAAAATGAGCAAAAATGTTTAATGAATTTTGACTTGGTTAACGAGCGAGGTTTGCAATACGAGTAGTATTCGTCTGCTGAGCCTCACATGGTCATAACTTCTCTCTCACTCACTGCAGGACTGTGGCTTCCACACTAGTATATACTGTTAGTGTGTGTGTCACTCATCTGTTTAATGACAATGCAATGTTGCATTTCCGCGAAATCCTCAAAAGAAGGCAAAAGCAGTTATCATTGGATAGTTTCCTTGCTAAAGTCGCACGAAAAGATCCCAGTGAGCCGAAAGACTGCAGTGATTCTGTGAGCTGTAGTGAAAGTCATCCTCCACAATAATCCTCCTCCTCTCTGTCATGGATCTGCCCACGTGGAGTGCACGTGCAGCACACCTGTATTGTGCACTCCCAATAGTGGTGCATGCTGGAGGACTCACGCCATGCTCTCATGTCACGTGGGTTACTACAGGTGTTCTGCATTAGGACTAATTATATAGACTACAAATAGACTGACTCATGAAAGCTAAGTTTGTGAAGCATTAGTTTGCGTTTCCCAGCACTATTGCCAAGCCATGTTCTAGTGTTTACCTTGCTCATGTTTTGACTCTTGTTTGTACTCTAGTTTCCATGTTTTTGTTGTAGCCTTTGACATTCCTCTTTCTGACACTCTCTCGTCTCCCTTACACCAGCCACGATTCTTTTCAAGGCTAAAGTGCAGGTTATTTTGCTTTATGTATTTTTACTTTTATTATTTTGTATTAATAATTTTTATACAAATATTTGTGGGTTGTGGAACGAATTATCTTTAAACCTGCTTTGATATACGAATGCTTTGGATTTCAAGCATGTCTCCGGAACGAATTATGTTTGCCTTGGTGGGAGAGGTAACCAAGAACCAAAGGATAATCTGGCTGAGCTCCAGAGATCCTGTGTGGAAATGGGAGAAAGTTCCAGAAGGACAGCCATCACTGCAGCCCTTCACGAATCTGGGCTTTATGGCAGAGTGGCCCAACGGAAGCCTCTTCTCAGTGCAAGACACAAAAAAACACCTAAAGGACTCCCAGACTGTGAGAAATAAGATTCTCTTTTCTGATAAGCAAGATTAAACACTTTGGCCTTAATTCTAAGCATTATGTGTGGAGGAAACCAGGCACTGCTCCTCACCTGCGCAATACCATCCCCACAGTGAAGCATGGAGGTGTCAGCATCATGCTGTGGGGGTGTTTTTCAGCTGCAGGGACTGGCCGACTGGTCATAGTTGAAGGAAAGATGAACGCAGTCTGGACTAGGTTTTCATCCAGGATATACAGACTGGGCCAAAGGTTCACCTTCCAACATGACAATGACCCTAAGCGCACAGCCAAAACAACGCAGGAGTGGCTTAGAAACAACTCTGTGAATGTCCTTCAATGGCCCAGCCAGAGTCCTGACTTAAACCCAACTGAACATCTCTGGAGAGACCTGAAAATGGC
>JAQMCW010000009.1:12190673-12201203 GCA_030068335.1 Chrysichthys cranchii
AGTTATTTCAGTGACCATTGTGGGTTTTTCTTTCTTTAACGGAAGGGTACCAACAATTTTGTCCACGTCTGTAAATACTTTGTTGTTTAAATACTAACCATAATAGCAACGACACAATAGCTGTAGCTTTTATTTCTTTATCTTGAACAAGAATTGAGGAAAATCACTGAATTTCTAAGTGTTTACCTGTAAAATGAAAACTTCAGCACACAAAACAGAAGAACTCCATGTGCCATCACACAGCTGGCCCTGCTGCCCTGCCAGCTAATGGGATTTCACACTGTTGACGTTAAAATCTAAAGGGTCATGTTTTAGCCACCAAAATGATAGTACTATCTAGCACTTAGGACTGAAAACGAACATTGATTTTAGCCATATCTTTGTTATTGATTTGAGCCATACACCTTTCTCCTATTTATCTTCCTGTCTTTCCTGTGTCTGTTGTTTAGCCTGAGAATTCGGTGTGAATTAGCATGCTGTTTGAGTGCATTAAAAATGGCTGTCATCACTCATGCCTAACCTGAGCAGCTGAAAACATTTCTCCTGTGTCTCATTAATGGAACAGGTCTGTCTGCATATTGCAGACCAATGGGTATATCACTAACTTGTAAAATAGTTAAACATTACTTTTTAGGTGTTATTTTAAGATTGAAAGTTTTTCAGAAACCTCCTGTCAATATAATCTATCTAGAATTGTTGATACAGATTAATAACATTCACGATCCTGTCAGAGTTATTTAGCTAGCCGTCTATCATTGACAGTGAAGATTATGAACATTTTAGAAAATGACATAAAAATCCTGTTAAAAGCCTGTCATGTTGGTTATCTTTCTAGGCTTAGCAGAGGGTTGTTTTTTTTTTTTTTTTTTTTTAAGTTGTCTTAAAAGATCCTCTCAGTAAATCCCATGTTAGTTAGTTGTCTACCATTAGCTGTAATGAGAGTGAATATTTTTGAATATTTTGCAGCAAAAGGGGAGAAACTCTTTAATAAAGCCAATGGTTTTGAAATGTTTGTCAATGTTCAGGTGTCCACATACTTTTGACTATGTAGTGTATTTTTCGAGGTACAAGCTCTCAGCTCTGTGGTTTTCAGTTTGAACTTTAGCTCAGGCTATCGTTTGTGTGAATTTTACATGCTCTTTCCATATCCATGTAGGTTTCATCCAGGTTTTCTGATTTCCTCTCACACAGTGATGGACAGGCATTCTATCTAGGGTGTATTCCTGCCTCAAGCCCAATGATCCTGGGGTAGGCTCCAGGTCTTATAACTTATAAAATCTTTGAAAATACATCTTACTATAAGAATGTCTTCTTTCTATTCATACAAAAACACTCGCATCCCTATGTATGGTCTTGAAGACACATTCACTCAAAGCTGACGTTATGTTTTAAATATGAAAACGTGCTTTTTGTGGTCTGTAATCTGTAGAAAGATCCAAATTGCACTAATTAATCAATCGGAGAAATCCTAAAAATACAATGTATTGTATTTAATACAATGTATTCTTATTCCAATGTAATTCCAGCATTTCTCATTTAGTCCTTTGGATTTTTTTATGTAACCAAGATAGCTTTACACAGCAAGCACGCACACACACACACACACACACAGGCACAGATTATGTGAATGTGTAAATTAGATTAGGAAATTAGAATAAGTTAAATGATGTTCTTCACTATTAAATAAAAGAAAAATAAACAAAATACTGCTTCAAAGCTTTTTTTTTTTAAAGGATGAATTATTTATTTAATCTGTTTTATTTGTTAATCTGTGTTTCAAATTTAATGTTTGAAGGCTTTGTTCTTGTTCTTTTTTTGTTTTGTTTTGTTTTTTTTCCTGCATTTGTCCAGAGCAATTTTTTTTTATATCAGGGGTCTGATATAGTGACAGTAATGTGTATATTCGTCTTTTAAGTCTTTTATCTGTAGCATGCTGTTGTTGCCATCTTCTTATTGCAAATAAATGGGCCTCATTTGCAGCTTCCCCTATTTCAGCTGTCTATCTCTCAGGCACTCTCTGTGTTGTTTCTACTCTTCTCTTTCTGTCTCTAATATTTAAGAGCATTTTAGATACACTGAAGTTTGCAACACTAACTGTCAGTGGTTTGTATGTGGATAATGTAAATGTGGTGGTGAATGATAGCTGCAGTGTCAGTATGACTCCCTTTTTTTCTTCTTAATCATCTTTATGGATTTGGTACACTGTACCAAATATCAGCTATGATGGCCAGCCTCACTCTCCTGGTCCTGGACTGCCAGCTCCAGGTAATGGGTATGACGTATCTGAAAGCAAAAAGAAGTTTTATGTACTGCTCTTCAAATGAAATGCACAAAAGAGCAACCCACTGGCTTTTTTTGAATCTACTGCTGTGCCTTAATGAGGGCTCTCTTGTGAAGGCAAAAAGGCTCATGCTTTTGCAAACTAAGTCACGCTGGGCTCTGTTCTGGACTGTTGGGGCTTGCTGGGGTTTTTGCCATTTAAATGGATTATGTATAGGTTTACTTTTCATTCTTTATCTTCTCGTCAAGGCTTATTTGGTATTTGAATATCTTTCAATCATCTGAGTCCCTCCGGTTTATCTTCTTTGTTTCCTTTTAATAAAACCAAAACCTGAACTTGTATTTTCCTGCCTGTGCTACAGATACTTTCACCACTAAAATGGACACCGCAGGTCTCAGTGGCCTAAATTAGGCCATCACAACTCAGTGTTGTATAGTGGGTGATCAAGTTTCAGAAACCTTACTAATCAATTTCAGCAATTACTGGTGCCCAGCACGCTCATGAAATTGCCTGCTCCACACATCAGACCTCTCATTGCTCAGTCTGAAAAATACAACTGGGCTCAAGCCAAAAATCATTGTTTTCTGTTAAAATGGTATACTTTGCAAGACATGGAACATGGAAAAGATAAGCTACAAGAATGGGAGAATGCTTTTTAACTATGATACACAGACTTTGCACAGCATCTGATTTTGCTCTGAAATTTCATATGCAATACATGCTGCATGAAATGTCTGGGATGAACCAGTTTTGATCTTGTACTAAACACTGATGAGGGATGAAATTACGGATGTGACCGATTGAGATCCTACCACCTATCACTTGGTTCATTCATTTCACTGGCTCTTATTAACAATCTCCTCAGGAAAAGAAGAAAACCCATTTCCGTACGAGCATCAGTTGACGTGGCAAATAAATTATTGCAGACTTGCTATCCAAGAACTATACAAAGCAAATAAAGCCACTAGTGAAGGGCCTGTGTTTCTGCTGGGAGAGGAAGCACATTTTAATGTGCCACTTGAAACACTCACAGAAATCCTTTTTGTTTTGGACAGCAGATGGGAATACATTTACACAGTTATGGCCTAAGTTCACCCTATGTCACGTGTGCATACCAGTTTTATTTCACAAGTCAAAGAATGTATTCAAGTTTTACAATATGGTAGCGGCTTGAAATATAGACTTCCTAGACTTCAACACTGTAGATCAGATCCCATATACATTCCCATACAACCACTGAAGAATCCAGCCTGTACTCAGGTTATCAGTGGCAAAGTAGTTGGCAAAGGAACTGTCAGTCACCAAACAATTTCCCTATGCACAAACACAAGAACCATGCAAATCGTACAGTGCATTCAGAAAGTATTCAGACCCCTTTCAATTTTTCACCATTTGTAATGTTGCAGCCTCATGCTAAAATCATTCAAATTAATTTTTTTCTCATGAATCTATACTGAGTACCCCATAATGACAGCACAAACACAGAATTATAGAATTCTTTGCAAATTTATTCAAAAAGAAAAACTGAAGTATCACATGGACGTAAGTATTCAGACCCTTTGCTCAGTACTTAATAGAAGCACCTTTTTGAGCTAATGAGTCTTGGGAATGATGCAACAAATTTTTCATACCTGAATTTGGGGATTTTCTGGCACTCATTTGGGGTTAATTCACAAATAAAAGGTTTTTCCCCCTATATACCTGTATACTGGTATATCTGTATACCTCCTAAATAATCTGTTGGAATGGAGGTGGTGTCTGATGGTGTTTTTGGAAACTTGGTAACCCTACAATTTTCCTTTTTCTTTGTAATTCACCAACAGTGATATTTGGGGATATATTTGCCTCTCTTACCACCCCCTTCACTGTATGCAGGGTTAAAATAAACATTTGTAAAATTTCCAGTTGATGTCCATTTTTTAATCATTGCCTTAACAGTAAAAAATGGGCGTTTACAGGCAAGTAGCTATTTTTTTTTTTTTTATAACAAATTCTTAAGTTATGAAGGTCATCACACTTCTCTCTCATTTGGTGTGTGTGTTCTCTTTTCTTTCCCATGTTGATGGATGATTTAGCAAATTTGGTCTCTGCATCAACACATTATAATGATACATTTGTATTTGAATCATATTTTTCAGCAATTCATGGGTTACAACTTAAAAGTTCCTATACACTCCAATACACTCAAAAATGTGCAACTGAAATGGGGAAACATGCTTCAGTTAAATTGTGTCCACAATAATTTCCAGGTGTTCCATTAATTGCTGCATGCATTTTTTGTTGATAATTATTTCTTTCAAGAAATAATTTGAAAGAAATTAAATAAAAAGGATTTGTTTTGCTACCATTAAATTAAAGAAGTGGTTAAACTATAGATAGCAACTTTTCTATAAGTATTTAGTAGATGCATTTTCCTTCACATTTAACTCAAGGTATAGGGCAAGATGGCACACTAATAGTGTGATGTGATAATAATTCATCTGAAAAATAGCTTTTACAGTCTAATAATGTTAAGTTTAAACAAGGTGTTGATTTTAGAATCGTGTGGTTGTATGAGTGTTATGTCAATGTGACATACAAGAGGTTCGCCCTCCACAATCTACTGAATAGACTCACCTTAACTATATGCAGTGCTTAACTATATTCTCTCTTAACTATATGCAGTGCTTACGTGCATACCTCATTTACATATGTATTCTTTTCTTTGAGTGTTGCAAAGTGTTTGCCATAGTCAGATCATTCTGTAGCCTTGGTGTGCTGGAATCTATTGATTATGGCTGATGATGAGAGCATTTAACAGCGAGACTGGCATAGCAACAGCGATAAGAAGAGCTGGTGATCGGCTGTGCTCTGCAGGGGACTTCACTTATCACATCTAGGGCCTTCACTCAGGCTCTTACCCATCCATGGAGCCTTGAATGGTAGGGGAATGCTGATGCTGTCGCTCACGCCGTCTCTCCCTCCCAACTTTCCTGGGCTTGCAAAGCCCTAATCTCCCATCAAGGCTCTGTGCCAGGATTTTGTCTTTAATCAATTATTGGTGTAAGAAATAAAGCTCTTTTTGGAAGGTGCTTTGTACTTTAACAGATTAACAGATTGCCCTGTCTGATGGGGCTTGTGTTTGCAGTCAGGCTGAAAATTGAACTTTTTAAGTGGGAGAGAGCGATGTTGAGGGTGAATGGGGGTGTAGAACAACTAACTGCCTCCCCTCCAGGGATTTACACACAGGGCAAGCAAGGTTTCACTTCTTTTTTCAAACTCTAACGTTCACATTGTCACACTTTCTTGCCTCCTTGGTTCCTTTCTTTCTGATCACGGGGACTGTTCTTGCTCTGTTTCCTCCCTTGTATAGGCAGATACACTAAACTCACATGTGGGGCATTTAAGTATACTTAAGAAACCCTGTCATACAACTGTGATTATGAGTTAAGTATCTTTGTGCTGAATTAATCTGATGAATTCCCTTTATCTCCATGTCCTGTCTTTTACTCTTTTCTTTCATGTAATAAATTCCATTCTTCTTTTTCCATGTGCTTTTGCATGTGGGCATCCATGTCAGTTATTTGCCATTCATCATACAGGTATGATCTGCATAGGGCATGTAATTATTATTATTATTATTGTTGTTGTTGTTGTTGTTTTGCATGTTTCCTGGAATAATAATTAATACTTCCCAAAGAGGAAAGCTACTAGTGAAATTAGATGGTTGAAATGAAAACTTGCAATTTTTACTGCCCTTGAGAATTATATGCAAGATATATTAAGTAATTTATGGATTTAGGATTGTTCTTAAAGGTCTGATGTCTGGTGACTGCATAAATTATATAAGCACCGTGTAATTTATTTAATATTTAAGATGCTTGGCCAGTCTGAAATAAATGACCTATAACAAAACAATTTAGAAACAATCAAAAACAGCTCAGTTATTATAATTTTTTATTTATTACGCTGTAAATTTAAAACTGATTTGTAAAGATGTTTTATTCATTCCCTGAATACAGCGCACTATTTTACCTCTATCACTTACATACGTATCTACTAGCCTTAAAATGTAATCTTGGCATTGTTTTCATTGTTTCTCAGATACCTAGAACTGATTGTTCTTCTTTTCATTTGGATTTGTTTAAGGTTCTGTTAGTTCTGATATTTATAACTATCAGATTAAAAAAAACGCACACACACACACACACACACATTGCGAGTGTAAAGCCAGAACATTTTTATAGGTTTCTCTCCCACTTTTTGCTATCTGTTTAAAATATCATCCCCAACTCAACCACCCATGTATTCACTGGTGGATGAGTGGTTTGAGAAAGTGCTCACTTTTAGCAAAGTGACAGGTGGAATCTGTGCAGGAAAGAGAAGTGAGTTTCAAAAGAGCATGAAATGGAGAAAAATACAGGTAGGAAATATTCTCTCTCTTTCCCCCTCTTTCTATCTTAAGTATAATGAAAGAAAAAAAAAAGAAACGTAGAACTAAACCAGTCACTGCACCTTTCATATATGTGTTTTGCAATTTGGTGTGTGTGTGTGTGTGTGTGTGTGTGTGTGTGTGTACGTTTGCATTCGTCTTCAGAAAAATGCCTAGGTTCAGAATTTGCAAACTGTGACTGGACAGTGGTCTGATATGCTACCCCCTAATAGCATCAGTATTGATGATGAACACAGGCTGTACCTGCTACTGTGAGCTTCACCATAAGACTAACTGTAGATCACTGAGCCAAGTACAATCTCTCTTCATCAGTTCATGTACAGCCTTAGAGTAGAAAGTCTCTCGCTCTCTCTCAAATCAAATATTGATTTTGTCGGTTTAGTGTGTTCTGTTTTTTTCTTCTTCTTTAGTGTATGGCATAATTCCAGTTATGCCATACATACAAATTCCAGTTACAAACATTGTTTTTAATTCCTATAAAATGTGAAGGTACATAAACTCCCAACTTAAAAATCAAGTTTCAGTAAAGTAAAAATCAAGTCTTCAGTATCAATAAAAATTTCTCTAATAATAATTAACCTAAGTTGTGAAAGTGATGTCTGACATTTCCATGGCTTGCCATAACCATCATGCTTCCTTTATTTGTTTTTTCATTCATTCATATTTATTATTAACAAATAAGTTTGTCAATTATCAGACACATAGGCAAATGAACAGACAAATATAATAATAAAAACGCTTTTGCAGGCTTGGTACGAATACATTTTGGAGCCTGACTTTAATATGTTAGTGCTCTGCATGGGCATGGCATGTAAATTGCCCGACCTGTACTGGCAGCCAGTGAAAGTCAAAGCTTTTTGGGCTCAGTCTGTATCACAGCTACACTGACTCAGCTGATGGACGTAACACAAACAATGAATCACGTCCATGTGCATCTTCATCACCACAGATTTCATCGTGCTGCTGGATTTACTTTAAGGACACAAAATACCTACGAACTGCTCCGGTACCAGATTTTCTGTTTTTATTTATTTATTTATTTATTTATTTATGATTTCTTGGATTGAAATCAGATCATGAATCAAGACTGTTCCTCTATAATGATTTGAATATGCATTATACAAATACACACACACACACACACACACACACACACACACACACACACACACACACAGTACATTCACAATAACATACATGCTGTTCCATTGGATCGTACTTTTATGCAAGTATTATTCAGTTTTTTGCCATTCACAGAAGGAGTTTAACGACATTCTGTTGCATGCATATGCAGTGTTACTTTGAACCCTGGTGATGAGAGTTTTACTTCAAAACATCAATAAGAATATAAACAAGGAATCCCACACAACCTTGGACTATATAAATGCCAGAGATGGGAATACCCAGTTTAGTATGTCTCCTTATGTTTAACTTAATTCCTTTTGATCCCTTTCGTTGAAATCACTTCATAATCCTTACCTTGTTTTAAATACAAAATTACACTGCCTCTGAGCAATACAAGTAGGTGTGTTGTGCTAATGAACATTTCTGCAGGTAAAAATATGAACTGCATTATAATTTATTTGAAGAGGCATTGTCTGGAATAAAACTTTTTAAATTAAAAAATCAACCTGACTACTCAAAACCCTTACAATAGCAGTGGAACATGTACTGATGGTATTCTGCTATGAAATGCAGGATATATGATTATTGTTAATGTTCAGAAAATGGATTCAATACATAAGGGAAAAAATCCAATAGAATATGACGTACATACAGAAGTTGAATATTTTCAGGGTGCAATATGTCAATGACGGCAGTTTTTATTCATCAAAGAATTACGGCATTTTTCTTAAACTATTTACAGTTAAATTTAATATTGAATTGAATGTGACATCTCCTTCACCATATTAAGGTTTGTTTTTTAAAATCTGTGAAACAGAAGGTTTCCATGGGTGGCGCGATGGTGTAGTAGTTAGCACTGTCACCTCACAGCAAGAAGATCCAAATTCGAGCCCGTGGCTGACTGGGGCCTTCCTGTGTGGAGTTTGGATATTCTCCCCGTGCCTGTGTGGGTTTCCTCTGGGTACTCCAGGTTCCTCCCACAGTCATGCATCATGGAATTAGGTTAATTGGCTACTCTAAATTGCCCATGAGTGTGAATGGTTGTCTACCTCTATGTGCTGGCCCTGCGGTTGACCTGCCCAGGGTGTAATATTGTTTATAGTCTGTATAGTGTAGTGTATATTCTAATATACAGTATATTGTTTTGTATACTCTTGCAAGGTTCTCCAATACATCACTTGTGAGCTAATGGTAGCTCACTGCCTGTTTTTATGTAGCTTTCTATCTGTGTGTTTCTGAATTAAAATGGTCTACAAAATAATCACATTCTGACTACTTTCTTATAGCCCTTTTAAATAATAAGAATGGATGAATATAACTTCAGTAATCACTCCCATGAACTAAATCACATTTTCAACATATAATTACAGGATTACACCACCACTTGCAGGGGTAACATCAATACGGCATGTTTATGTGCTTATAATTGCAAATGACATTTTGTAGTGCTAGCCTTGTGCACAAAATTCACTTGGAGTAAGTACATTAAGATGCATTTTGTCATGGTTTGGCCTGTAGTACTGCACTGCTTATACTGCAGCTGAGGCCATGCCCTAGACAAAACAAATGAATTCAGTTGTCATTTTAAGCATCCAAGTGCGATGGAGCATGTAATGTAGGTAATGCATAGCTGCTAAACAAGAGTGGGAGGAAGAAACTGAGACTATATTATCTGATTTCCCATCCTGTATATTTTAGACATTACTCTTAAAATGTCTAATAACTGACCCTGTCAAAGTAATCCAATGTTTACCTTTCCAGTTTCCAGAAATCAATGAGACAAATCAGCAGTGGGTACTAGCACTTACTCTAGCTTAATAAATACAAATGTAAACATTCATACATAACACACAGTAAGATTGACTTTTATAAATGATGACATTGCATTTTTTTTTATTTGTATAGATTAAATATGATTAGATTAGATTAGATTAAACTTTGTCATTGCACTGAGTACAGGTACAAAGTCAATGAAATGCAGTATGTGGTTTTGACTGTTAAATTAGCAAGTACATTATCAAAACATTTTTTTCAGCATGGCAATTATATGGAAACAGAAAACTAAATTCAGACATATGAGATCTATGGTCCTGCTTAAATACTAATTGCTTTCTGTTTGCAGGAAAGGGCAGTTTTGTTTTTTTTTACCCTTTAAATCGGATTCTATCTAATTGTAGCAAACAGTAATTGGAAATAGCGAAGTCTTATGTTTTTTCAGTGCAGCCTCCTGTCATGGGAGGAGGATAATGAATTTCTTCATATCTTCATATCCATACTGTACCATAAACAAGGCTAGTTACACTACCTTGAAGAAAAGTAGTCCTTACATTAGATTACATACACAGTACTTTGCAAAGGTCTAAACAAATGACTAACCCTAAACCTATATGACTTCAAAAATAATAAAATAAAATTGGGAACACCATATTTTTTCTTCATTTTGGATTATTTAAAAGACCTTTCATACATTGTAATTATTTATTCTTACTTAGTTATCTTTACTTAGTTGAACAGTTCTTGAAATAATATGGATTATTGTAGTTTTTATTATTATTATCATCATCATCAATGTCCAGAAATTGTTCTGGATCTAATATTTGTTAAATACCATAAATGTAAATTCTCTCTCTCTCTCTCTCTCTCTCTCTCTCTCTCTCTCTCTCTCTCTCTCTGTCTCGCTCTCTCTCTGTGT
>JAQMCW010000009.1:12205137-12215199 GCA_030068335.1 Chrysichthys cranchii
TACATAAAACCTCATAAAGTATGAAGGACTCCGGTCCATGCTCAGGACAGACATAGAAAATAGTGGCGCCAACTTCTTGAGCTGGAGTTGATAAGAATGACGTTATGATGCGCTGGCCTCACCAACTGTGTGATGCCATGCATTCTTACAGCGCATGTGCATGATAATTCCAATTAAAAATGATGTGTGTAATTCACTTTAGCTTTTTTGTTGTCTTTATTGATAAAGTCTCATCATGATGATGGTATTTTTAGAAGAGATGAAAATGAATAAAAATCCTATTTTACTATTAACACTGAAGCAGAGGGAGCTCAGCTCCTGCTGACTGTACTGCCGAAGTGAGGAGAAGGAGCTGAGCTCCGGAGGGTTCCAGCCCAATTTAATCCCTGCATACATGGCAGATGCGGATTCCATTTACCAATGTACTGTATGTCACGAGTACGCACACACTCCAGCTTGCCTAGGTTCTGATTAACTCACAGCTGTTTTGTATCACACACACAGGTGAGATTGTATGAGGTCTGTCCACACACACAGGTCACAAAGCAGCCACTTAGTGTATAATTGTGCCAAGTTTTTGATTTATATGATTTTTGTATGTACACCTCTGTGACTCATTGCTCTGTTATCTCTGACTCCTAATTGCTGTTGTATCTCCATTGTTCTGTTTGCTAATCATTTGACCCTGTTCCTGTCCTTTGACCTTGATTCTGTTTGCTAATCATTTGACCCTGTTCCTGTCCTTTGACCTTGATTGTGCGCCTACTGTTTTGGATTTGTGTGTGGCACTGTAGAGGGAGGACACAGTGATATACACGCAAACACACAGATCAGTCTCAATTCAGCCCCAATTTATTAGGCGCAGTCACTGGGCACCAATAGCAACAATGCAAATGAAATTAGTCTCTAGTCTCTCTCTTCCTTTATCGCTAAAAAAAGAAGCCCTTTTGGGAAAAAGGAAAAAATAGAAGGACAGTCCACAAAAATTAAAGTGTTCTGTAAAGAACAAAAATATTTACAAACTCCATTCAGGCCAGTATAAACCAGAAAAATCCGGCGGTCCAGGAGCCGTGGCAGGTCAGATGAAGAGGGCATCAGCAGAGTAGCCAGGGGGAAACAGAGATCTAGCTTTAATCAGCGACCTCAGGAATCACCCAGGGACATACTATCAGAGAGTCATGCCTCTCATGCTGAGTCTGCGTTATACAGAAAGCACATGCGATTAGTCATGAGTGACTGAGCTGCTTACATCTCCTCTCACCAGTCCTCTTATAGTCTCTGCTCTCCTCATTTAGGATGAACGCTGATCTCTTTCCAGCCGTGCCAAGTTTGAAGCTGTGCCCAGGGTTTCCCCATCTGGTGACATGTCGTGGAGTGATTGTGAATGGGGAGCCATGGCGAGGAGTGCATTCAGGGCAGTGAGGGCGGGGCTGAGGAGCCGCTGTCACTACACTTGTTTGCCTGGTTTATTAAAGAGCTGATCCGAATCTACATCCTGTTTCTCCAGATCATTTTTAGCACTTTGCTTCACCAAAAAGTAGGTGCAATGAACCAGCACTGAAAGCAGCTTTACTACGAGGGCAACACCAAGATTCTTACCAAACTGGTATGCTGTGATGATGAAGCCACCCTTGACACTCTTATTGACCTCAGCAAATCTCAATAACCTGCTCAATAATTGTAGCTGCTACCAACATCCTGGACTAGCCAGCACCATGTATGCAGCATCTGCATTCAGGAGAGTGACAGAAAAAAGAGGCTCTGTTTCTACTGTGGGGAGGCAGGTCACACTAACATGGAAAAAAAAATCATGCATCTGCACACACCTAAACACCCTAGTCACACATCAAGGTAGACTTTGTCACTGACCTTTCTGAGTCTTGTGGAAACACAGTGATCCTAGTTGCCATATATTGATTTTTACACTCCGTGCTCTTTAATATACTGCTGGTGCTACTCCCAGCCTATGAAAGCACGGAGTTAATTTTCAATCATGTTTTCTTCATGGCATTTCAAAGGACATTGACAGTGGCCAATTCATAGCACAAGTATGGTCTAGTTTTATGGACAAACTTGGGGTAGCAGTATCAGTAAGTTTTTCTTTGGGCTGCTACCCACTGTCTAATGGCCAAGTCATGCAGGCAAATCATGAGATATGCCACTTTTTGAGAACTTTCTGTGCATAGAATCAAGTAAACTGGGCTCAATTTCTCCCTTGGGCAAGTCTCTCCTTTTTCCAGTGCTCCGGTACCATCCACTCTGTTCCCATGGAACACCAATTTCACTCACTCACACAGTGTCAATGATTGCTTACAATGGAGTGAACAAATGTGGGAGCAGGAACAGGTGGTGGAGAGGTCCAAGAGAACTGCCAACCACTACAGGGGAGTGACCTTTCAGTAGCAACCAGATCATCAAGTTTGGGTGGCCATCAGAAGGGAAGCACTTGGATGCAAGAAACATAGCTGTGATGGTCCCTAGGACCAGGTATTTGAAAATGGCACTGCCAGACACCTTCTGTGCAATAAAGGGACCTTTTATTATTGCTTTTCAGCTTTCCCAGACAGACACACAGACAGACACATGCAGTCATTGCTCCTGCTCCATGGCGTCTCCCTCACACCGCTCACTGCAGGGTATAAAAAGATGAAACATAATTACCACCAGGTGTTGCCACTAAGCACTCCCCTCCCTGCCTTTGCCCCCCTCGCCACAAGGTGGTGCTTGGCCACACCTGCGCTGCTACATACCCCCACTGCCCGACTCAGGCCGGGGAGCCGTCCAGCCGCAGGAAACTCCCCCCTGCTGGGAGAGAAAGTCCAGCACAACCATCTGCGCCCCGATCTGTGGACCACCTGGAACTTGAAGGGCTGAAGTGCCAAATACCAACGAGTCATCTGCGCGTTGGCATTCTTCATGTGGTGGAGCCACTGGAGCGGGGCGTGGTCTGAACAGAGGGTGAACAAGTGCCCCAGGAAGTAATACTGAAGGGTCAGGACCGCCCATTTGATCGCGAGGCACTCCTTTTTGATGGTGCTGTATTTGCTTTCCCACATTGAGCGTTTCTGGCTGATATACAGCACCAGGCGGTCCTCTCTCTCGACCTCCTGGGACAAAACGGCCCCCAGCCCTCTGTCCAATGTGTCCGTCTGTAACAAAAAGGGGAGAGAAAAGTCAGGGGAGTGTAAAAAGGGTCAGCCGCACAGGGCCACCTTCAGCTGGGTGAACGCCTTTTGGCACTGCTCCATCCACTGGACAGGATCTGGGGACCCCTTTTTAGTGAGATCAGTCAAAGGGCTGACACGGTTGAAAAAATTAGGCACAAACCTGTGATAATAGCATGCCAGCCCCAAGAACTGTCCCACCCCCTTTTGGGTCTTGGGCCTCGGGCAGGCTGCAATCACTGCAGTCTTATCACTTTGGGGATGCACCTGTCCGTGACCCAAGCGGAACCCCAGATACCGTACCTCCACCTGTCCAACCACCCACTTCCGTGGGTTAGCCGTGAGTCCCGTGTGCCTCAGCGACTCAAGAAACGTCCTCAGGTGCTGTAGGTGCCATGCCCAATCATTACTGTAGATGGTCACGTCATCTAGGTAGGCTGTGGCATAGGCACCGTGAGGGCGGAGGACCTTATCCATGAGCTGCTGAAATGTCGCAGGGGCCCCGGATAAGCCAAACAGCATGGTGACAAATTGGTGTAAACTAAACAATGTGGAGAAGGCCATCTTTTCACAGGTTAAGGGAGTCAAGGGGATCTGCCAATAACCCTCAGTAAAATCCAGCATCAAGTAAAAACGAGCGGTGCCTAACCGATCTAGCAACTCATCAATGTGAGGCATTGGGTAGGCATCAAATTTAGACACCGCATTGACTTTTCTAAAGTCCACACAGGACTGGACCAACCCTTCGTTTTTGTAACCAGAACCACTGGGCTGCTCCAGTCGCTGCAGGACTCCTCAATCATATCCATCTCGAGCATGGCCTTGAGCTCATCCCGAACTATGTTTTTCTTGTGTTTGGGAAGCCGATACAGGTATGTACACACTACTACACCTGGGGGGGTCTCCACATGGTGCTCTATGAGGTGTGTGTGGCCAGGGAGGGGGCAGAGGAAAAAGAAAGAGAGAGAGATGGAGAGACAGATGAGGTCGGGGCGAGACATCTGGCCTGGAACCCACTGCCAAGTGGTCCTCCGCCAGTTCAATGGCACGCTCCAGCATCATCGGCCGGTGGCATCAGACCCAGCCTGCCATCTTGGCCAGGAGCCACTGGACAAACTGCTCCAGGACGACCAGCTCGATGATCCCGTCAGCTTCGCATTCCTCTGCCAACAGCCACCGTCGGCAGGCATCTTGCAGACGTCGCGTGAAGTTGAATGGCTGGCCGACTTCCTCCAGAGTCAGCGTGAGGAGGACCTGGTGGTGTTGCATTCAACCGATGCGCTGCGGGATAGCTTGCATCAGCCGCTCATAGTTGAGCCCATCGGTGGGCGGCAGCTGCTGGGCCGTGATCTGGGCCTTTGCAGTCAGGAGGAGCAGCAGGCGGGCCGCACGTTGCTCTTCGGGCCAGCCCCACAGCTCGGCCATCTGGGCAAAGAGCTCCAGGAATGCCTTGGGGTCATCATGCGGCCCCATCTTCGTCAGTGTGAAATGGGGCCCGGCCGGGGCAGCTCTGCTGGGTGAGCCTGCAGACGTGAGCAGCTTCTGGACCATGGCACAGTCCCTCTCCTGCCCCTGCAGCAGCACGAGGAACTGCTGCTCCTGCTCCTTCTGAAGGGTGAGGAGCTCTTGGTGTGGATCAAATCAGTGAACAGGGAGGTCTCCATGGGGCGGTTAAACTGTTTCTCTCCTGGGTTTCGGCACCACTGTGATGGTCTCTGGGACCAGGTATTTGAAAATGGCACTGCCAGATGCCTTCTGTGCAATAAAGGGATCGTTTATTTTTGCTTTTCAGCTTTCCCAGACAGACACACAGACAGACACATGCAGTCATCGTTCCTGCTCCTTGGCATTTCCCTCACACCGCTCACTGCATGGTATAAAAAGACAAAACATAATTACTACCAGGTGTTGCCACTAACCACTCACCTCCCTGCCTTCACCCCCCTCACCACAAGGCGGTGCTTGGCCACGCCCACGCTGCCACAGTAGCCCTTGCTACATTTGACCATACCAGATTCTGCAGCTAATAAATAAGCTATTGTACAGATTAGGACTACCAAGACACAGCTGTCTAATCTCCCCTTTCGTGTACTCCATCTGAAACCCCACTATTCCTGGTCCTCTGAAATCAGACACCCTCTTGAACACACTTTCTGAGCCCTTGGACATCAACGGTCTGCCTGCCTTCAGGGAGATAGCCCTGCTGAAGTCCTGCAGATACAAGATGGGATACCGAGCAGACTGGGAAGGCTGTGGCCTAGAGGAACAGTGTTGTTTTCCAGCCCAGGACATCTTGGACACCTTGATTTCAATGCCACACACTCTGAGAAACCTGGCCCCTGGAAACCACACTGGATTCACCACAGTCTTTGTTTCCCAAGAGCCTACACAGAGTACAAATATGGTGGGTTTGAACTCCATTTCCCAATATTCATTGCAAAAGCTCACACTCTCCAGCTTGCATAGCTTCTGATTAACTCACAGCTGTTCTGTATTACACAATCATGAGAGACTATATAAACACTGTGCACACAAATGCAGGTTGTGAAACAACTACTCAATTCCATAGTCTCTGATCATATCAAGCCTTTGAAGCCTTATGTGCCTTTGTAGTAGTTGTGTTGTGACCCATTGCTCTGTTATCTCTGTCTGCTTATTGTTGTTCTACCTCCATTGTTCTGTTTGCTAATCACTCAACTGTGTGCCTATTCTCTGAACATGATCTTCTGCTTCCTGTTTTGTACTTGTTTGCTGACATTAGATACCTAATTACTTTCCAAAAAGATCAGAAACTTTGTATAGCTAGACACACTATTAGAATTTACTACAAAGCTACCTGCTACCAAGTTAATGCCTGCTACATTCACAGAACCTGTTCCAGTACCAGTCAGTACACAGGTTTCCAGAACAGTCAACATGTCTTCTCTGGCTTCGGTCACTGTTCCACTTCAAGTCCCAGAGGTTATCACAGAGTTCATGTGTGTTCCTGTTCCAATCACAGAGTCCAGTCCAGTACCAGTCTCCACAGTTTCTGAGTTCGCTTCAGTTAATGAGTCTGTTTCTTCTGCCACAGAGCATGCTTCTGTTCCAGTCACAGACCCAGAACTAGAGTTTGCTCCTGTTCTAGTCGAAGTCACAGAGCCAAAGCCTGCTCCAGTTGCAGTCACAGAGTCAGAGCCTGCTCCTGTTCCAGTCAAAGTCACAAAGTCAGAGCTGGCTCCTGATCCAGTTCCAGTTGTATGGCTGGCTCCTAATCCAGTTCCAGTTGCATGGCAGGTTCATGTTTCAATTCCTGCTATGGAGCTCGAATCAGCTCCAGTTTCAGCTCCTGTTGCAGTTCCTATTCCAGTTCCCGTCACTATGCTTGCTCCTGATCCAGTTCCTGTTCCAGTTTCTGTTCCAGGTCTTATCACGGAGGTTGCTCCATTTCCGATTCCAGTTCCTGTTCTAGTTCTTGTTCCAGGTCATGGAACAAGAATTCACTTCAGTTCCTGTTCCAGTCTCTGTTCCAGTTCAAGTCATGGAGCTCCCTTCAGTTCCTGATCCAGTTTCTGTTCCAGATTCTGTCATGGAGTTCACTCCAGTTCCAAATCCTGTTCCTGTCACAGAGTCCACTCCAGTTCCAGTTCCCGTTACAAAACCTGTTCCCATTCCAGTCCTAGTCCCTGTCACAGCACCCATCCCAGTCCCTGTTCCTGTCGTGCTACCTGTTTCAGTTCATATTGGGTCATATGCTATAGTTTCTATGCCTGGCTTCATGACCATGCCACAGTCCATGCCTGAGTCCATGCCTTAGTCCTTGCCTGAGCCTGTAGTAAAGTTAATGCCAAGTTTTTTGCCCATATCCACGCCAAAGTTCAGTGCATCTGCGTCTAGTGCTATGCCTGAACCTACAGGCCCAGGGCCCCCACAGAGCAACTGTGTTTGGGGCTTCGGGAGTACTGCCCTTTGTGGTGATGGGGGTCCTGTCATGGATTCAGCCCTTGCAGCACATGCACGCCACACTCTCACAGCCATTTACTGTGAGCTGTGCGTCCCAGAGGATCTCCCCATATTCTGTGCTACTGAAGACACTTCGGGGTTTTGCAGCACTACAGACCCCAGCATGCTGTGTGTGGACAGAAGCCCAATGACACACAGGTGTTTCACGTTTGGACTAATGATTATGTATGCTGAAAATAGACTGACAGACAGTGTGATCACTCTTGCCAAGCCTGTGTTTTCCATGTTTGTTTATTCTGGTCTCGACTTTGTTTTGTTTCCCTGGTAACTACGCTTTCTGAATTTTCCTATCTTAGTCCGTTTGCTGATTGTATGCATTCTATGGTTTATGTTTTTTGACCCTGAGCTTGCCTAACATTTCATACCTCTGCCAAGATATTAAATAAACCCATTTTGGATTTTATTTCTAACTCCTGCCTGCACTTGTGTCCACCCAAACCCCACATCTGTGACATGGAGCAGCAGCTCTATAAAGAAAAATATAGTTCTTTCTTGACCTTTGGCCCAGTTTGTATAGAAATATGGTAGAAATATATTTTTGTTTCATTTTAGAGCACAGTGAGGCAGTAGTTTAGGTCAGGCTACTAGAACAAACTACGGACTGTCACATCAGTGCTAGATTGTATGTTTGCTCTTGACTATTTTCTTAAGCCAAATTCTAGAGTTTTGTGATTATAGCAGTGGGGAAAAAAACATGAATCTGTACTTGCATCCTTCTCTTCATCCTTGACACTGTCAACAGGGGGAAAAAAACAAGTAGTGCCTAGGGTCTTATTAATATTATGTTAATGAAGGGTCTTTGTCCATTCAAGCAAACGAGCTGCTCACATGAAAGTAAGCACTTGTGACGTGTGAATCCTGTGGAATCCCTGTAAACCTTTCTGGTAAGTTTTCTAAAAAAAAAAAAAGCAAACAAAAAACAAACAAACAAAAAAAAACCCTGTATATGTAGTACCAATTTAGGCACACCTACTTATTCATAGGTTCTATTTTATTTTTTATTACCTAAAAGACACTTCATGTTTCAGGTAACAAAAAACAATTACCAGCTAATTAGTTAGACCTGGTGCATGTTCACAATAATGAAAATGATCTTTGCTCACCCTGTGAGTGTCAAACTTGTGCATTGCAGGAAAATAAAAACTTTTTTGATTGCCTGCCCTTTCTCACAAGCTGCTGGCAGGCATGAAAACTGCACCCCCTATTCATGTGTGTATTTGTTTAGAACACATTATCTGTGCAATCAGAATAATATATTTGTATTTTTTTTTACATACTTAAAAGAGAGGCAACAAAAAGCAGACCCATTAGAGTACTACATCAAATAAATTGTTTATGTATAAGCATACTTTAACCACAATGCATTTTTCATTTGGTGTTTTGCATTTTTTACTAGCTGCCAGAATTCATTCAAATGACTTATGCCATTTTAGTTCATCAGTCAAACCTTTTTTATAGTTCCGTTCTTGTGCTTGTGCAAAACAGTATCTATCTTTATTCTCTGTGGCATCATTCTACTCGTCCCGTCTCTTACTTTGGAAGAGGAGAATAGAAGACAGAAGTGCACTGCTGCTTCAAGCTATCATAGCTTACCTTCCTCCCTCTCCAGGGCCTCTCTAACCTTTTCCCCTTTTCTCTCACCAATTACTCTTCCACTTACCCTCTTTTTCTTTTCGAAATGCAAATTTCATTTGATTCACCACTTTTCCCTTCTCTATCTCTGTCTTCCTTTGCTTTAAAGCATTAACATCCTAAGAAACAGAGGTGGAATGGTAAAGTTAATGGAACAAGGATAATAATTGGGTAATTAGGAGCTAGTGGTTAGTGAGGAGAACACAAAGCACCTCAAGAGCACCATTTTGTGCCTCCCTCTAGCGTTGCCTGCGGCAGCACCACTTACTCTCCTAGCACAATTTCTTCTATTGTTTATTTCTCTTCTTCCCTTTTCACTTTTCTAACCCTTCTACTTTTTCTACTTCTCATGTCCCCTCCCTCATTATTACTCTTCCTTACTTGCCCCAAAGCCATGCTGGTTTTAATGAAAGCAGCTTTCGGAGCTGTCTCTCCCCTAATGTTCAAATTGGTGCAATTTATGCCCATCTGTCCATGTGATTAATCAATAGGGCAATGTGCTGCACACACAGAGTTGGAAATTGCAGCTTTAGTATTCAACTAAGCAATTTGCCTCTAGAACTTACCCTGTTGAATACATTTCTTTCATTTTATTCATTTGTCTTTTTTAATGTGTGTGTGTGTGTGTGTGTGTGTGTGTGTGTGTGTGTGTGTGTGAATTTTCAGGGACTCCAAAGGTTATGTAAAGGGTGTTGTCATTTTGCCATTTAGACAAACCACTAGCATTAAATCTTCTCCCCTCTACTCTAGGATGTAGCATATCTGGATATCCTATGATGCTATTTTTCATCCAAAATTCTATGCATACTTTTTAAGCCTAGCTCACAATCCACTGTATGTGCTACTATGGGCAGTCTACAGGGAAAAATTTGGCAAAACAGTGCATGAGACTTGAATGTCACTTACGTATGTTCAACGGCGTAGAGGGTTGCAGACTGGCCATGGAGACCTTTGGCCCTGCACATGCAAATTCTATGGGTCATGTGAAAAATCAAGAAAGCACACAGTATGTATGGGACCCATACTTCATTTGTACACCTGAAGCAAGTCAGGAGCATGGCTAGTATGGGCTTTGTGATGACAGAAAGATGCACGAGTGGTGCATGGTCATTGTACGAGTGACATGCCTCAGAAGTACTTACACAAGTACTCCACACTTGCTATTTGTGCAGCCCGCAAGACAGAAGTACAGTGGGGTGCGAAAGTTTGGGCAACCTTGTTAATCTTCATGATTTTCCTGTATAAATCATTGGTTGTTACGATA
>JAQMCW010000009.1:12311146-12323586 GCA_030068335.1 Chrysichthys cranchii
ATTTGAATCAGATAGTACAAATAAAGAACACAATGTCGATAAAACACAGTGGATATTCGAATTTATTGGGTTCTTACAGAAAATTTGAGCCCAAACCTGGCAGGGTGACTTGATGCTATGGATGTACACACAGGCTTCAAGTTAGGGAGACGAGCTTTGAGTAGGGTTGTGGAAGTGTGACATAATGACAGAAATTGATTGTTTTAGCACAGAAAGCATGATTTTTTCATGACGAGCTGGCTGTCTGTATATACCTGAGAGTCTCAGCTTTCTGGAGGACATATAACATTACTATATTACCGCAGAGCCTAAGAAACCAAGGGATGTCACTGCTGTGTCCCGGTACTGGGTTGCCTGCAAGTTAACAGATTTAAACACCCCCCGCTCGCAGCAGTTGATCGCCGACTCCCCCCGCTTTTTGTAGTAGGTAGATCATTTGGACTTGGTCATTTTATAAGTAGCTCGCATGCTGAAAAAGTGTGGGCACCCCTGATATATACCATATGAAGACAATCAATTATGGGGCTATAAACCATTTCTTGTCAAATAATTTATACACTTGAAATCAGGTGAACTAGTTTTATGATTTGGACTTTGTTGCAGAACCAAAAGCCCTGGAGATTAATCTGATCCAAATCCTCCTATGACCCCCAACCCCAGAATGCTTAGAGTTATGTCAAAAACACTACAACGCAGAATTTTACATTTAACACTACATGTAATACCTAGCATGAAACCCACTGAGCTGTCTCTCTCCCTTGTTCTTTTAGTTCAGCTCTGCCCTCAGTAAGAGGATAGGAGTCACTGGATCAGCTTTGGCTCCACACCTTGGACTTTTGGTTCTGCAGTGAGGGCTACTTGAGTTTTCTAGTTTTTTTTTTTTTGTTTGTTTTTTTTTTAATGCCTTATAACTGTTTCCATGCCAAATGTGGCAGCAAAATGCCCTTTTCCCAAGACCTATTCCTACATGCCGGCTTGAAAACTTGGAAAGTTGTTAAAATTCAATGTAAATAAATAAAATTTCTGAACCTGGTAACTGCTTGTCAGGTCCAAACCAGTCAGCCGGAGGATGCGAACATGTATTACCAAACTGGCTACGAGAACCAGCAGTATGCGGCATCGTACAGCCTGCCGTATAGCTACACAGCACCCGGGCCAGAAAACGTAAAACCTGTGAAAGCGGAGAACACTGTGCCCTACCCGATCCCCAGCAGCACCCTTACTCCTATCACTACAGCTCTGGTAAAGAAACGGCTGATGGACAGGTAGGCTCAGAGCGACTTCCCCACACCCGCACACAGTAAAACACAACAATATGCAATACATATAACTGCTCTGTGTCTGGTTGTAAACTGCACCTCAGTAAGAAAGTACAGTGTCAACACCACACACTGTAATGGTGGACTTTTCAAGCATTAAACAATTTGTGTGCCTATGCACAAGGATCAAATGATTAATATGAATAGAATACATACAGAAAGAATACAATTGAATCACATAATATACAACATAGTTTGGAAGGCTTGGAAGGCTTGTAGTGTAGTTTTCTTTCCCCCTGTGGATACCAGGGGGTAAAAATTCAAAATCTAGCAATAGCAGGCATGATAACTGATGTACCCTTAATTAAAAAATAAGATTAGTCTTTTTCTTTTCCAAGATTAGGTCTCTAAAGGTTAGGTGGGTATGACATTTGAATGCATCTTTTTTCTTCTTCTTCTTCTTCTTCTTCTATTGAACTTACTCCCAGTTCCCACCGATGTTCATTAAGCTCTGCCCCCGTACTTTGGGTGGCCCATAAAAGTGTCTGTGAAATGCCAGGAGGTGCATCATAATACAAATAAACATTCTGGACCAGATGTCCATTCTCCAAGCAGGATTTCTCAGCAACTTGGTCTTACTCCATTGTTTGTCTTAATCTACATAGCTTCCATCTGGACAAGTAAAAATAGCATCTTTTGTACCTTTAAGTGGTAGTGTTACAAGCTTTTTACTTATTTTTCGAGATGTATTCCAAGCAAAAATAAGAAAGCATTGAAGCAAACTGGTCTAACCGCTGTTTAATAATTATACAACCAACCAGACCAATCGTTTTGTTTTGTCTTAACATGTTCATAGATTTAGTGTCTGCATTCGAAAGTATTTTGCCTGCACTCTTTTCAAGTGCCATAGTCATTACCAGGATGTCTACCAACCCAAATATTTTACTAATCAATTTAACGAAGCCCTTGACGAACATCTGAATATCAGAGTCTGTTAGAATAGGATAAGAACTAAAGTTTGCAGGGTGTTGGAGCTACAAGAGCCGACTTGGACAATCTTGATGTAAACCTGTTGGAATGTGTGAGTAGTCACAGGCTCAGGTGTACCCTATTGTTCTGGGCCTTGGGCTCTGACGCATGTCTCCTGTACACCAGGCTGAGCTCCATGCGTCAGGGCCGCGATGCCAGCGCCCGACGCTACGAGCAGATCCAAGAGGAGCTGCAGGTTTCTGACCATAGCATCCTGCAGTTGGAGGACTCCTCGCAGCATGCCGCTGAGCAGTATAAATTCTTGCAAGAAATGCGAGGGTATGTTCGAGACTTGCTTGAGTGTTTCAGTGAAAAGGTAAGAACAACTTAAGAGACTTCTTTTTTTTTTGCCTCCACCATGTAAGCTTGAACGCTGACTTTACTTATTTGCAAATGAATTTTTTCCCTTTTTGTTATGCCGGTAGCATTGGTGGCGAATCCTGAATATCACCGTTTGATTAAATGCATGGAGTACAGCCAGTGTAGCCCAAAAAAAAAAAAAAAAAGTCTCATAACGGAAGTTGTGCAAGTCTTTGAGTTGTATTTTGAAGCTGTTCATATCTTCTAGTGTGATATTAAAAGGTGGAAAGATAGTCCATTTTATTTTGAACAAAAGATTGTGTGTGTAAAACAATTTAGGTTTAATTCTTTCTTTTTTTTTAGAATACATTTGTCAATTTTTTTTATTGTGATTCACATATTTTCAAATTGCACAAAAATAGCATACCAGCCATTATTATTATTATTATTATTTATTTTAATTGTTTACTAGCTCAAGAGCAAGCCTTTTAAGCCTCCTCTTAATTATTTCATTAATCACGAGGCGCTTTCTCTCCAGAGATTTCAATACATAAATGAAAATAGCATTGCGCTTTGGCTGGTCTTTGAGATTGTCCACCTCTGCACTTACTTTGTTGTTGTGTAATGATGATGATCTAAAGTTGGTTTTCCCACAGCAGATCAGTCTGGGACAGGGGCAGGAAGTTTCTTTCAGCTGTCCTCATCGTAGCACATTGTTAACAGCACATCTTTAATTTCAGCTCGAAAGAGGACACCTGAGGACTTTGTATGGTGCCTCAGTGCCTTTGCTGTGGCACAGAAATCACTAGCTATAAATGTTTGAGTAAAAGTACTTGTATTTATTACTAGTACACAGCAGACGTAAAAGTTCGGCTGAATAATGAAGTCTGTGGTAGCGTGTTGGTAAAAATGTCTTAAGATCTCCTTATTTGCTAACAAATTTCTGAAATTGACCAGCCATTTGACTTGCATGTGCCCCAGCAGAATGCACCAAGGTCCAAGAGCCATTCGTTCTTACTCTCTCTCTTTCTCTCTCTCGCACTGTCCAACTCCTCAACCAGGAGCAGCCGTCACATAACCTATCATATCTTTCAGGTGCCTGCTGTTCTGGAGCTGGAGGCTGCAATGCACCAGTTACTAAGGCAACGGGCGGCACGGCGAGTCCAGAGAAGACAGGATGATATTAAAGATGAATCAGCGGAGTTTTCGAGCCTTTCAAGTCAGTCCATCTTGAAGGTTTTTATTATTTATTTGAATGGCCTCATTATTTTCCTTTTCCTCCTGCATGATAGCAGCCACATTTAGTCAGACTGCTAGTCCCAACCCTGCTTGTCAGGACTCACAGTGCTGCTGACGTCAGAATCGTGGCACAGCAAAACACACACCTTTTTATTTTCCGTTTTACTGGTTTTACATTGACCATTTCCTTCTCAGTAGCGTGCACATCGTGCGCCTCTTGTTTTTGTGTGTATGAGAGCTTATGCGCGCTCCGTTCCGAAATGACAATGTGTTCAGTTCTCTCGTGAGAACGTACTGAGCCAGTGTGAAACTGTCACATCTGAATCATTGCTAACATGCAGCGTAAGTATGAGTCAGTCAGTCGGGCGAGTTTATGTAATGCACATTACATAAGAGCCTAAAGGTACATTTTTAAGCTAATTTTTAGTAACCTTCTTAAACACACGGCCATATTTAACTGAATAACTTTTATGATCGGTATTAAATTTCATGCTAATATTCCATAAGTTTTGACTGTTCATGTAGGTAGAAAAATGATTCTTGTAAGGTTGAAGAACCCATCTGGGAAGGGAGATTAATATGTCCCCTGTCTATTGCAGGTAAGGCTGTTATGGCCCCAAATCTGGACCCTTTTGGCCGAGACCGTGCAGCCTATCAGGAGCTCAGCAAGCAGAGGAGGGTAGCAGAACGGGAGGCCAGGAGGTACCTCATGATTTTTTTATTTTTTTTTAAAAGCGCTGCTTTGTGCACTGTTTGGAATTTCCTGTTGTGGATTATCCATCATTTGGGAATATAAGACTGGGTTTGTGTGGTTTTGGCAGAGCTCGCCGCAGACAGGCCCGAGAACAGAGTGGGGCGCGGGCCGAACACAAGGAGGGGCTGTCCAGCGATGACGAGGAGACGTCCGCTGACACAACAAGCTTTAACCTAGAGAGAGGTAATGGTCTTAATTTGCTTTGTGAGACTGGTTGCTTTTTGTTAATTCGGATGATTTGGATTCGCTTCACGATTTTTCTTTGTGACCTGAAAAAAACCCATCAACTAACATTATTACAGCTAGGAAAAGTGTAAAAGATTATGCAGGCTGACAACTGAGGTTAATATTTTTATTTCCTTGATTCAAATGGTGATAAATTTTGCCACGATTTACTGTTGCACACTATATAATTAATGATTAAAGGACTTTCAGTTTTCCTTCTCCCGCTGTTTATATTTCTCATAGATTTACATCTTTTCACTCCTTTCTCTTCCCTACTAGATCGTATTTTCAAAGAATCAAAGAAGGTGTTTGAGGATGTCGTCGATGATTTCCATTCTTTAGACTGTATCAAGTCCCGGTTTGAGGTGTGGAAGGATCTTTACTTCACATGCTACAGAGACGCTTACATTGGCTTGTGCTTGCCTAAACTTTTCAACCCTCTGATCCGGCTGCAGCTAATCCCATGGTCACCTCTGGAGGTAAACATTTTGCCTTTCTTACTCTAACCCTGCGTTTATGCTAGCAAGCAACTAGTTGCTGATGTTCTGTTTCTTATGTGAAGGTATAGACACTGTTACTGATATAACTTTTGCTACGCAATTAGAACGTACATATTTGTAAGTTTATACAGTGGAACCTTGGATTGCGAGTAACTTGTTCTGCGAGTGTTTTGCAAGACGAGCAAAACATTTTAATCAATTTTGACTTGGGTAACGAGCGATGTCTTGCAATACGAGTAGTATGCATACGCTTCGTCTGCCAAGCCTCACGTGATCAACTTCTCTCTCACTCACTGCGGGATTGTGGCTCACTCGTGTAGTCAACATCCGTGCTAGCGTAGAAAAAGACTGAGGAATCCCTCACTTCACATGAGATCAGAGAGATGTGTAAAATGAGGGAAAGAGTACAAAACTTTGTAGAAAAGCACAACCTGATAAGGCTGTAGCAGTGCGAGGGATGAATCTGTTTAATGACAATGCAATGTCGCATTTCCGCAAAATCCTCAAAAG
Source organism: Chrysichthys cranchii (assembly GCA_030068335.1). NCBI lineage: Eukaryota > Metazoa > Chordata > Actinopteri > Siluriformes > Claroteidae > Chrysichthys > Chrysichthys cranchii. The sequence goes on from JAQMCW010000009.1 coordinate 12,316,963, forward strand.
GAGGCAAAAGCAGCGATCATTGGATAGTTTCCTTGTTAAAGTTGCACAAAAAGAAAACAATCCCAGTGAGCCGACAGACTGCAGTGATTCTGAGAGTTGTAGTGAAAGTCCTCTCCCGTCTCCCTCACACCAGTCACAATTCTTTTTAAAGGTAAAGTGCAGGTTATTCTGTTGTTGCCAGGTGTGGTGGGGTTGAATGACAAGAAACAGAAATTTAGTCAGAACCGGAGAAAGCAAACACGGGAATAGTAAGGCTTGGTAAGAGCGCGGAAAAATGGCCACTAATGCTCCGCGACCTTGGCGTGCTTGCTTGAGTCTTTTTATAGCTTCTGCAATAAGTCCCAATCCGGTCACCTGTCACCACCCGTGTGATGCGCCGTGGCGTTGCGGAGGAAAACCAGGAAGTGGTCTTTAGCGGCGCGAGTTCTCTGACATGCGCTCAGCGCCGGCAGATTCTTGACAGTTTTACATATTTTTACTTTTTGTCATTTTTCTAGAAATATCTGTGGGTTGTGGAACGAATTATCCGAGTTTCCAATATTTCTTATGAGGAAATTCGCTTTGATATGCGAGTGATTTGGATTACAAGCACGTCTCTGGGACGAATTATGCTCGCAGTCCAAGGTTGCACTATATTCCACCTTTTGTGTGTCGAGCACTGTGAGTGTAGTTACTGTGTAAGTGATCTGGATTATTATGGAGTAGTAGATAACCTTGTGCCTTCTGTGTATAGGAGGACTGCCCGAACTTTGAGTACATGCTATGGTTTGAGACTCTGCTGTTCTATGGCTATGAGGAGCAGAGCACTGAGCAACAGGACGACATTGATAGCGGTCTCCTGCCTGCTATTGTTGAGAGAGTGGTACTCCCTAAACTTGCAGGTCGGTCCAATTTTTTCTTGATTTAAGTGATCCACCATCTGCAGACTTAGTCTCTCCTTTAAAACTGCACTGATCTGCTTCCAATTAATACAGTGGGTTTTTGTCGTTTGTGGAATTCTTCTCCATAATTGTAGGTGTTATTAAATGTAATCATCATTATTATAATAAGACCATTATAATCGTCATGAAGGAACCAAGAAGTAAGTTAGAAATCTATCTTGCTGAAAATTTCCATTCTGTCTCCTGTTCTGGTTGGTTTTCACAGTGCTAGCGGAGCAGGTGTGGGATCCATTGTCTCACAGTGAGACCTACAGGATGGTGGCCTTCATGCGGCGCCTAATAAAGGGCTATCCTACAGTTTTACATGGAGACAACCGCAACACACAGGTTAGAAAACCGAGTATTGCTGTGTATATATTTAGAAACCAACCAACCAACAATACAGAGGGGCAAATCTTAATCATTAGTAACAGAAGTAAGTAAGTAAAGTTTATTTATAGGGCTTTTCACAGACAAGCAGTCTCAAAGCTGTACAACAAAATAGAGTAAAATAAATAAGAAAATTAAGTGCCATAAAGACAAAATCAAGACCCGGAACAAAGTACAGTGGTACCTCAGTACTGGAACTCACTAGAACTCGAATTTCTTAAAAGTCGAGCAAACCAGATCGCAAAAAATTGACCTAGAACTTGATCTGAATCTCAGAAGTGGAACCGTGAACGCTGACCTAAGATAACTTGTACACGCGGGGAAATGAGTCACGCGGCAATCAGCTGTCTCTCAGCAGAAACAAAGGGTAACACTTCAGCCTCGCATTCGCTGTGATAGCGCATCGTTTGTTGGTGATAGTGCTTTTTTTATTGATATCAGGTAATTCACTGTACTTTTAATTCATTTTGGTAGCCATTGCACAGCAAAAAGTTACGAATACAGAGTAATAATAAAAATAAACAATGGACCGCATGACTCAAGGTAGTAGTGCTGTGTCTGGGTTTATGAAAAAGGTGTCCTGGGTTTTTTAACTTTACCCTGTCAGAACGGTGAGGTGACACAATCCAGCCTGGAGTCAGATGTAAAATCCATTTCAGGCTTTATTTAGGCTTCAGGCAGAAGTACATGAGACGGCAGGGAAACTCATAGTTGAGAAACAGGCGGGCATGGAACAGACTTGAATCATAAACCAAATAACAAGCTTGCGCCTGAATCCTCGCGCATGCGCACGCATCAGCACTGCTGAGAGTCATCGTAGCTTGTGCGTGAGGTTTACATGACACACATTTGGATACATTTATTTTCTTATTTTACAAATAAAATGTGCTTAGATGTGTTTAGTATGTGCTCTTCTTGTTTTATCCTGTTCATTTTGTGTTTAAATGCTAAAAAAAAAAAATTCCTTTGTAATTTTTTGGGGCTGGGAATGAATGAATTGGTTTTCCATTATTTCCTATGGGGATACTTTTTAGGGTTCGAACACGCGCTTGGAACGGATCAAGTTCAAGTACTGAGGTCCCACTGTATACAGGAAGTTTAATAACGATTCCCATCAGTGGAGTCTTAACAGAAAGCCTGGTTAAAAATGGTTTTTAACTGCTGTTTAAAGGCGTCCACAAAGTCAGCTAAACGTAACTGTAGTGGGAGACTGTTCCAAAGTCTTGATGCCACAGACTGAAAGGCTCTGTCCCCCCTAGACCGTAATCTTGTACAAGGAACAACTAACAAATTCTGAGCCTGTGATTGAAGACTGTGAGCAGCAGTATGTTTAGTTAAGAAGCTGGTATGAATAGTCCGGAGCCTGGCCGTTTAGCACTCAGTATGTGAGTACAAGAATTTTAAAACGAATCTTAAGATCTACTGGGAGTCAATGTAAAGAATATGACATGGTAGCACCAAGAACATTTCTCATGGAGCATCAGGAACATTTTGAACCAGACTTCAAACCTGTGTATTCAGTAGCTGTTCACAGAGCTCTGAGTTTTTCTTCAAAGTTGCCAGGTGGACAAGTGCTATTTCTCTTGGTGCATTCAGTTAGCTTGGTGGTCCTTTGAGAATGAGGATCCCAGTGAGGTGGAAACAAAGGTTTGACAAAATTAATCAAAGTGTCATGTACAATTGTGAATCATGCAACCATGCAATACATGATTTAAATCATGTAGTACAATCAGGAAAAGATGGACTATGGCAACACAGAGTCAGCCCGTCCGTGAGGATTCATTTGATGCACTTACCTATGGAAAATAACATAAGCTGTAACCTTTTAGTCCAGCTTTTACATACCTGGTTAACTAGCTAATAAATGTATGCTTTATACCCTACTGATGGTTATTAGCTTCGTGTTCTAATTTTATTTTCATATAAAGGTATAAAGATAATGGTTAATGTTTGCCATTCGTGATTTTCTAAGCTGATGCTGAATTTTGTCCTGTGGTCATAGGAGCTGCTGAGGACAATAGTTGTGCGCACACGACGGACACTAGATGAGGACATCTTCATGCCACTGTTTCCAAAAAAGTATGTTATCGCTAACTTTTATGTCCAAAGATAATTTTTTGGAGATCTGCTACATTGAATCACTTGGATGACCTATGAACGATTTTTCCCTTTAGTGTCATGGAAAACAAGAACTCCAGGCCTTATCTCTTTTTCCAAAGGCAGTTCTGGTCCTGTGTGAAGGTAATATGAATATACACCTTTCTCTGTTTTTGGCCGTGTTTAAATCACCAATAATGTTATAATTAGAGAGTAATTAGATGAGGAGAATAAATATGTAATAGACACTCACAAACACTTTGTTAGGAATACACCAATAATATACTAATGCTGCATAGGGACTCTCTTTGCCCTCAAAGCTGCCTCAAATCTTCATGGCATGAATTCCACAAGATGTTGGAAACATCGTGAGATTCTGCTTCATAGTGACATCATTGCATCACACAGTTCCTGCACATTTTTCAGGTGCACTTTCATGCTGCAGATCTCCTGTTCACAACATCCCAAAGGTGTTTTATTGCCTTCAGATCTGATGGCCAGGAAGGCCACTGAAGAACACTGAAAACATTCCCCACACCATTACACCACCTCCACCAGCCTGAACTTTTGACACAAGCCAGGTTGGGTCCATGGATTCATGCAGTTGGTGCCAGTTTCTAACCCTACCATCTGTGTGCCTTTGCAAAACTTGGTATTCATCAGACAAGCCACAGCTTTGTCTTGGCTGACAAAAAGTATAACTTGATGGGAGTTTCTGCTGGTGTGGCCCATTCACCTCAAGGTTCGCCGTGTTGTCCATTCTGAGATACTTTTCTGCTCACCACAGTCGTACAGAGTGGTTATCTAGGCTGTTGTAGCCTTTTTGTCAGCTAGAACCAGTCTAGCCATTCTCTGTTGACCCCTCTGATCAACAAGGAGTTTCTGTCCACATAACTGCCACTCACTGGATGATATTCTTTTATTGAACCATTCTGAGCAAACTGTAGAAACGCTTTGTGAAAATCTCGAGATCAGCAGTTATAGAAATACTTAAACCAGCCGATCTGGCACCAGCTCTCATGCTACAGTCAAAACCATTGAGATCACAATTTTCCCCAGTCTGACAGCTAATGTAAACATTACCCAAAGCTGCTGGCCTGTATCCGTATGAATCATTTATTTGTTTATTCCCCCCCCATTGCACTGCTGCCACACGATTGGGTGTTGTATACTTTTTTATGCAACTATCTACAGGTGTTCCTAATACAGTACTCTGTGAATGTGCACAGTACTATAGTATCTCTTGTCAGTAGATGAGTTGGTTGCTCTACTTTGCCCACTAGTGGAATAACTAGGACTAGCGCTTCTGTTTCAAAGCCTTAATTTAATTACAGTCCACAAGGCAATAGTAAGGTAAGATAATTCTTTATTGTCCCTGAGGGGCAATTTGTGATACAGCAACCAGCAAAACACAACAAATAACACCAAGACAAATTTACAGCACGCACGATAACACACCCATGATCATTTGTTTAAAAGCCCAACACCGACATTAACAAACAAATTTTTCAGTCGGTTTGTCCTACATGCAGGCGGTCTATATCTGCAACGCGACGGAAGCAGCTTAAATTCTCTTACCCGAGGGTGGCCGGGGACCCTGAGAATTGACTGTAACTTAACGTAAAAATCTGTGGTTTATACGATTGAGGCAGATCGTTAAGTGTGGTGCCAGCCACTTTGCAACACACATTCACAATAGCCTGAAGTTTGAGCTTATTTTTCTGATTCGGACAACCATACCAGCTTATGAAAGTAAAAGTCAGGGCCGATTCAATAAACCAAGAGTAAAACATTCTCATAAAGGGTGTTAGTTTATTTTTAGTTTATAAAATACATCCAAAATTCATTTGATGGGATGCATTGGAGCCTTTCTCAGTCTGGTTGTGGCCCACAGGCAGCATTTAAATGAAAATGCTTTACCACACCTCTCAGAGAATAGTAACTGAATGAGATAGTTAAATGTAAGACTGTTTATTTTTAAACATGCCTCTTCTTCTCTTATTATAATGAATGGAAATCTTTCTTTCTCCGAGCACAGCTCATGGGGAACATCCTGCAGTGGGATGGCATCCTGTCTCAGAACTGTCTGAAGGAGCTTGCTGTTGATAGCACACTAAATCGCTACATTCTCTCAGCATTACAGTCAACAGATGTCGGGGAGGACAGCGTGGAGAAATGCAAGAAGGTACGAACCATGCAGTGTGTGCTTAAAGACTTTCAGGTAACTACAGTTTACTGTATTATTAGCTTTCAGCTAAGTTCAGGTTGTGAAATTCTCTTTTCTCACTGCTTCCTCAAGGTGGTGGAGTGTTTTCCTGTGCAGTGGTTCAGTAGCCTGAAAGGTCAGCAGACTCTGCCACAGCTGGAGAACTTATGCCGCTACATGAAGCACTTGGCCAGTTCACTGTATCGTAGCAGCCTGACAGCTTCTGATGTGGACAAGAGGATAGCAAGGTGATGTTTTTGCAAAGAAATTGAATTGCCAGAGCAAGGAAAACAAACATATAGTGGAAATGATTGAGGCACTGTATTAAATGGACGTGGAACATTTTCGGAAGAAATACATTAGGTGATGTTTTCATACAGCAGAAAAAGGCTGCCTAGAGGTTTTTTTTGTGCTGATATGGACGAAAATAGACTGTTCACACAATGTGGACATTGTAGCCAACACTTACCTCACACAGACCTGCCCTTATGTGTAGCAGTTGCACATGTTAATGTACGAACATAAGTGAACCCTCCGATATTAACTGACAGTTTCTGGAAGCCCCTCCCCTTTCCTCCATTTTCACATTAGTAATCTTTAGTCCAGCGCTCTCATGGTGACTTTGTTTTCCCACTTGTAAGATGCAGAACATTTTGCTTTCTGTCAGGGTAATGGACAATGTTGAGTTCATTAATGCAAAATAAAATCTATCCATTTCCTTTCAACTCATAAAGCAAGTTTTACTAATAATGCAATCATACTGATGCATAGAATGCGATTGGAAACAGTCATGTTCACACAGTTTGAGCAGCAACAGTTAAAATTGTTGTGTGGAAGTATTTCGCAGTCTTTACAAGGGACAGTAGACAAGCAGTTTATAACTAGAATGCATTTCCGCAGAGAAAATGCGAAGTGTGCTTGCTCAAAGGTGCTGTGTGCCAATGAGTCAGACTGTAAGTAAGAGAAACCTCAAATGTGTAAACCTGCCAAGCTTTTATTATTGTCTGCGTT
>JAQMCW010000009.1:12327754-12338083 GCA_030068335.1 Chrysichthys cranchii
AACTAAACACACAGCCATTAATGTCTAAACCGCTGGCAACAAAAGTGAGTACACCCCTAAGGGAAAATGTCCAAATTGTTCTCAAAGTGTCAATATTTTGTGTGGCCGCAATTATTTTCCAGCACTGCCTTAACTCTCTTGGGCATGGAGTTCACACGAGCTTCACAGATCTCCACTGGAATCCACTTCCACTCCTCCATGATGACATCACAGAGCTGGTGGATGTTCGAGACCTTGCGCTCCTCCACTTTCCGTTTGAGGATGCCCCACAGAGGCTCACAGGTTTATTTTTGTTTCTTTTGTTTGTGGTTCCAGCATTATGGATATGACCTTTAGGCTCATTGTCCAAAGTATACAAAGTAATAAAGGGGCACTATTTTTTCATCATGGTTTACATTTAGAACCGAAACTTTGGATATTGTTGCATCAACTTTGTGACATTGTGTAGCATGATCGTATCCTATAACACATTGACATGCCTTGGCTATGAAATCACCAAGCAGTTAAAAGGCAGGTCCACCAAACACGAACAAAGTGTATGTATGTTTGACCCACTAAAAATCTCATAGTGAAAAATGAAAGCTGAAATGAATGTCATGGCTTTCGTAGCTGTGGTCCTGTGATGGTTCTTTGTGTTGATGGAAGGGGTAGAAGGGATATCCGTTCATTTGTACATACAGAGTGCACATGTGTAGGAGGTACCTCAGGGGACAGACCGGTGAGTGCAGGTAATGAATGATGTCCGTGTTATCAACTCCTCAGGAAGGGAAGTAGCTATTGGCGGCCCTAAAAGGCACTACAAGCCGCTAAATGACGCCATCATTTAATTTGCATAATCAGCCATGTGCATGTAATTTTTACTGGATGCTGTAGGAAAGAGGAAAAAAGTCGTGGGAGAGACAATAAAAGTGACTAAAAACACCCTAAATATGTTTAGAACTACAAATGAACTTTCTTCTGTCGATTCTTGTTTTTGTTTGTTTTTTCAATGTCACAATTTTAACCTTCCTCCTTCATCCAGGCTTGAGACCAGCAAAAGGTTTTTTTTTTTTGGGGGGGGGGTTGTTTTTTTAATCTTCGTCATATATACATACACCCTGTGTATTTCAAATATATTGACTTTAACATTGCTAAAAGCAATAATTTATGTGCCACAAGTTACTTAACACTGTCAAAGAGAACTGATTTGAAACTTTTAAGAATGTTCAAGTCTAGATGCACAGACTATACTCACCAAAGGGTGAAGATTGTCAAGATGTTGCCTAGAAGTGTAAAACCAAATCTCAAATCTCAAGTCTCAAATCTATATATATAATTTACAATATTTGAATGTGGAAACAGAAGCTTGTAGCTTTTTAGTTTAGGTTTCTGAAGTCTAGTTTGTTTGGTTTTTTTTTAGACATTTTTTTTGGCCTTTTTGTCTTTATTTTTGGATATGACAGTAGAGATTTTGACAGGAAGTGAGTGGGAGAGAGAGACAGGGAGGGATCGGGACATGCCCGCGGGTCGGAATCGAACCCGGGTCCCCGGATTTGTAGTATGGTGCCCCAGCCCGCCGCGCCACGGCCAGGGCCTAGTTTGGTTTTTGACCTTATGGTCCCCTTAGGAACCTACAAGTCACAGTAAAGTAAATCCAGGGCGAGGTCCGCGAACGGCGGGTTTGCGCTTGCGCGATTCATTTTCAGTCTGGACGCGGAGGGGTGAACATCTGCTCTGCCTGCAGCATGGAGGGACTGCTGCACGAGCACTGGGCCGCCTGTGAGTGCATGGGGACGGGGGAGGTCCTGCTGCTCGTTGAGGAAAGTACGAACGAGTGCTTTCACATTAGAGTCTTCAAAAGTCTCCAAGAACCCCAGAAAAAGTCGCTAGATTTGTTGCGAGTGGCTTTTTTTAATACTCCCTAGAGGGGTCAGAATACTCACTAAATATAGCGACAAAGTCACTAAGTTGGCGATACTGAGTGACATCTGGAGCTTGTCAAGTTACCCGCCAGGAAGAGAGATGGGCGGAGATGGGCTTTGCTCCTATCAAAATGGAGAAGGAGGAGAAATCCGACACCTTCTTTTAAATCACACACTGAGCCAAAACACACACACACACACACACTGCCTTTGCTGAAGACAGGAGATTTCAGTCAGCCTACAGTCACCGACCTGTGGCACAAACTGGCTTCCAGGTAAGACTTGTTTCTGTCCAAACAAAAAGTTTTGACAAAAAATCTTTGACTTTACTTATTCTGCATGATGTCTTTATGTATTTAAGTTCCAACCTGCAGTGGGTCAGGCAATATCTTTAGTCCCACATTGGAGTATGAAAACATTTTAGCCCTGTGTAGAAATACAGTGGTGATGAGATAAGGACAGGTTGATTGCTACTGAACTCTTACCCATCACTTATTGGCATGAGTTTTTGGACCTGGTGTTGTTCAAGGTTACTAATGGACTTGCTGTGTTCTACCGACAGTTAACGTATCTACTAGAATAACAAGATCAAGTCTCTGGAGTAAGAAACTGACCCCATAAATGTCAAACTCCAACTTATCGATGGTCTTTTTTTCCAAGAACAATCAGCACATGGAATGTCCTTCCTGTTAATCTGAAACAGTCTAATTTAACCTTAAAAGAGTTTGTCTGTTGCATGAATATTAGTGTAATACAAGTATGACACAAGCCGTAACTTGACAAAGGCATTTAGCTGTTGCAGTTAACTGTGGAACTTAAAAATGTATGCACATTATCACGCTGTATCTTTGTTTTATTTCGGGCCCACAGTAATCGGTACCAGCCTATATTTTGATGGGCGAAGTTAAATAAAAAAAATAATAAAAAATACCGAGTAGGACAAGGGCTCCCTCGTCCCGGAGGTGGCGTCCTGTACCTGCTGACAGTTCATTTTTGGTTTTAATATCGACTCTTTTCTTTTGGTACTAAACAATTGTCAGTACTAGGGCTCTAAATCTTAAAATTCCAGTGTTACAAGAGGGAATTATGGTTTTCCTTCCTCATAACAATGGACAAACACACACTGTTGACATCAGTTACTTCTTAAAGTTGGATGTTATTGACAAAAATGAGCGTTAAAATTAACCCTGTAACCCCCCTGGGGTCATATTTGACCCTAACATTTATTTCAGTCTTATATTCAACCCATTCATTGGCTGATGGACATCCCACGAGGTCTCATAAGGACCAAGGCATCACATGTAGTAGGAAAGGGTTAATTTAAAAAAAAGAAAGAAAGAAAGAAAGTAACACCCGTTTTTGTGTTCACTGAGTCTGTATCATCGTTTTAACCAGTGGAGATATTTTTCCTATTATAAAGTGGTTTGGTCTTCCATCATTCTACAGACAAATGGTGCAGATGTTTAACTGTGCAATGATCACCTGATCTTATTCTGTATTTACAATATAAACTGCTGAGAAAGGGCAGCTGCTTTTTGTGAGATCTGGCTGTAAATTTGACAGTGCGCGTGCACGCCAGGGGGCTTTGCTCTTCAGCTGTGTTCCGTGTAAATATTATTTTTAAAATCGAACGATTCACCGTTCCCCTCAGGCATGCATTGCATCCCATGCAGGAACTTGAGAATTAAGCGGATATCTCACAGATCTGAGGTTTCCATTCCTTCTTTGTGTCCACAACAGTGCAGGTTATGTTGTAAATAGGCCTGTATGGTTGCAGTAGGGCAGGGTTGACTTCTGTGTTTATATGACTTTGCCCAATATTGGGTATACCCTTCTGATTTTTTTTTTCATGACCTAGTAGAAGTAGTGTTTATAATATGATTTGGTCTTTCCAAGCTACTGGAGAAATATATACCCAAAATATTACTGAGCCATGACCAGCCATTTGTTTCTGTTTTTATATTTTCATATTAATAATAAAAGTGTCCTAGAAACTTTTTTTTAAAGGACAACAGAATATCTTTGTATGCAGGAGCAATACTGAGGTTTTGAACTGATTTTTCTTAACTTGCCTGAGTAGAAAAATGTTAGTTTACAAGCACAATTCAAACTAATATGCTATTTTTTTGTATGGTTTATTGCAAAACAGTGCCACAATATTGCAGAGGTACCCTGAGCAAGGTACCATCCCCAAGCACTGCTCCCCGGGCGCTGTTCAGCTGCCCCCTGCTTCACTAGGTGAATGTGGTAAATGCAGAGAAGTAATTTCACTGTGTCACGCTATGCTGTGCTGTGGTGTGTTTCACAAGTGACAGTCACTAGTATCACTATCACTATCATCATTGGGGTCGACCTGGGCGCCTTTCTGTGTGGAGTTTGCATGTTCTCCCCGTGGCCACGTGGGTTTCCTCTGGGTATTCTGGTGTCCTCCCACAGTCCAAAGACATGAACACAGGGGATTGGGCTATTTGGCTAAATTAGGCTAAATTGCCAATAGGTGTGCATGTGAGTGTGAATGGTTGTCTGTCTTTGTGTGTCACCCTGCGGTGGGTTGGCGACCTGCCCAGGGTGTACCCCGCCTCTCGCCTGAAGTCAGCTGGGATTGGCTCCAGCTTCCCTCCGCGACCCTAAACAGGATTAAGCGGCAGAAAATGAGTCAGTAAGAGTGAAATTTGAACTTCAGTTCCCCTGTGAAAGACAGTGCTGAATGGACTGTAATCTTAGCCTCTTAGATGATGTCTGTCACACTCAAAGATCAAAATTTCTTCATGTTAGGTAAAGTTGAAGGTAGTCACATTGTTTATAATTTTTACTATCTTGATCCAGAAAAAAAATGCTTGGTTATACAGTTGATCCTCTCATCTACGGACACCGCATTAACGGATATCGGATGCAACGGACAAAATCTGTTGATCTGAATACATAATCTATTAGTCAGAATATTTGGTATGAAAGTTTAAAAATCCCAGGTGTTGCGAACGGAGTCCAGTAGTTCAGCAATTGTCCACTAGGCGGCTGTGGCATCCATGCTACTCGTTGCTTGCAAGCGTCTGTTGAGCTGTGGTCGTTGTTACGCTATACTTTTTTTCGGCGATTATTTGGTGTTTTTCACCTCAATGTTTTCTCAATATACTTACCTATTTATGTTGGTCGTTATGCTACTTGTCATGTGTACAGTACTTGGGTAGCACTTTTATGGACCTTAGTGGTGTTTTTCCCTTGGAGTTCCATTATTTTAACCCCCCACACTAAAACACTTCACATCATCAGATTATTCAAGTCAACGGAAAACCTCTCCCCCCAATTAATCCATTAATGCGAGGATCAACTGTATTTTTTCAGTTATTCATTCATTCATTCATTCGTTCATTCTGTCTGTCTTCAGTAACCACTTTATCCTGCTTGGGATAACGGTGGATCCAGGATGGACTGAAGTTCAATTTAGGTCGTGTCGCCACCTCATAGTGGGTCTGACTATCTGAGATATTTTGGAGAGCACTGTAGATTGTTAATGTCATTCTGAAAGTCAGACAGTTAATTTGTCTTTCTTTATTGGGTATATTGTATGAACTTGACCTGAAGCCTAATATGGCTGACCCTTCTGGTGGTTGGCTGTGATATCCACGTGAGCTGGAAATTGAGCTTCTGTTTCTAATCTGTGTCCTTCCAAGATATGTAATCGTCCATATCTGTAATCTGACTAAAGCATTAGAGGCTACATTAGTGCAATATTTGATGTTTAATTACATATGCAAACAATTTACATGTGGCATTAAAATAAGTTTGATGTCAGTCAGGTATAAAAGTAAAGTGTTAAAAGTGTGGTGTGAGTGGACTGGTAGATGGGAAGATCACGGTCATTGCCACAGGTATCATACTTGTACAATGTATGAATAATACTTGTGATGACTGGATGAAATACAGTGATCCCCCGCTATATCGCGGTTAAGCCTTTCGCAGTACCGCTGTGTCGTGGATTTGTTTGCAGAACATATCAAATTTTCTATCGCAGAAATCTGCGGTTTATAGCAATCGTGGTTTTTTTGGTTTTTTATGCGCTATTGATGGAGCCATTGAAGTCTGTAAAAACTTCCTTGCCCAAAAGAAGAAGCAATGCCAGCAGCTGCCTATAACAATGTTTATTACCCAAAGAAAGAAAGAAGGCAAGCCGACACCTACAGTGGAAATTGAAATCCAGCAGCAGGAAGATCCTCCTCCTGAAGAAGCCCCTGCTGAAGAGGGGCCTTCAGAAGAGCTGCAAATGCTCTGCTTTGCTGTGCAGTACGTACTCATCATTGTCATCACCTGCTTCATCGTTCAGTACTGCACAGCTAATTCATCAGCATCAGCATCATCATCGTCATCATTCAAGGTATGGAATGTATCTTTACTCGCGAATACCCATACTGAGCTTGAAATATTTGTATTTTTTATTCCATTATTGTTACGTATTTTCTATACATTTTTATGCTTGCCATTTTTTGTGTTCAAATATGTTTAACAAGTGTGTTTTAATGAGTTTAAATGTGTTTAACGCATGTGGGAGGGGTATTTTAAGGCTTAAACTATATAAAAAAAAAAATGTTTCTTTTTTTTTTTATATGGTCTCTCTGTATCGCGGATGGGCCTGGAATGTAAGTCCTGTGATAAACGGGGGAACACTGTATTTCATTATGATGTTAAATTCCACTCTAAATCAGGCGTCATGAAACATTTTTCGTCATAAAGTGGGGCCATTTGGTAGAAGATCTAATAGATGGGTATGTGAGTGTTTGGTTTTATACCATGTTAAAAGTCTGTAAGGTCCGAGTCTGTAATATGACCGCTACCTACAGTTTTGACCAACAAACAGATCGAGTCATTGAAATCCCTCGGGCTTTCACCTGGAGCAGCGTCCCCAGATGTCCTCTTTTGACAGGAGGACCGGTCCTGTCTCATACATATAATGTATATACATAATTCATATATATGTATTATGGCTTGCTTAAGTGATAAATAACATTACTATTATGCATCTCCAGCCTTTACTGATTAGAACATGTTTGTGATATAATAATACAGACAGTGTGACAGACTGAAAATTGGCTAGTTTCAGGATTATCTCATGAATATATATATATATTTTATAATATTACTTTCCCTTGTCCAATGAGAACACCCCAATAATCATGTGCTGTTATATTTTTGTGTCCGGATTCATCAAAGTGACCTAAGTAGAATCTTGATATCATGTGTTGTTTGTTGTACACCATAACAAAGTCTTGCAAAGTGATTGGGTACTCTCACACCACACCCCTGCTCATCCCACCTGCTTAATTTATCCCATGTGCGTGTTTGTATGTGTGTGGTTTGTCCAGCAACACAAGCAATTCTAAATGTTCAATGCATGTCCTATCTACTTTGCTGTTAGTTCCAGCTGGAACTGCCTAGAATGATTTACAGAGCCCTCACCTCTTTCCATGCTCACCATAAATGAACACCACCCATAGCCTCATATCCCCTGTGTGGAATGCCATGCTATGTTGATTTGTCCTCTGGAGACCTGAGGTGCATGAGTGTGATCTGGGTGGAAAAAGTGGTCATCTGCGAGCAGATCTTCAACCTCAAGTAGCACATGGCCGATGACTATACTCTGTCAGCGCAGTCGTTAAATACAAGTGAGAATGAAAGTATTTTTAAGAGAACTTCAGATGTTTAGTGGTGTGTCTGAGACATTTCTGATTCTAGTTTCATTCATAGTGAAAAGTAAGAATCGTTTTACTATAAATACACAAAATTGTTTTACTATAAGTTATAATGTCAGCCATAACCTGAGTGAAAAGTAGTGTCTTAGAAATATTTACATGAATTTTTACATGAATTTTAAACAGCTGGTGAGGACTCCTCAAGTTTGCGTAGCCAGTCCATGTTGGATCAAATCCATGGCATGGTCATCTTAATACATGGTTCAATGGAAAGGGTAAGATTAAAGAAAGCGCTTATCTTATGTGCAAAGGATTTCGCATGGACAAAATCTTTCAAACTTTGGTTACATTTAAATAGTGCCTAGAAAGAATACAGAATCTTGCGTATTAAATATTCAAGATATTGAACATTTCCTTTCTTGTTTTTTTGTTTTAAATCTAAAAATTTTTTGGGGACTTTTAGACCCCGCTATATGAGGACCCGCAAGAACATACTGATTTTCAGCAGCCTGTTTGAATCCAACAACCGTTTTCATTTTTTCTTTTCTGTTGTCTATTTACACATGACCTCGGTGACTTCTGCGAGGGTGTTTCTTAGGACGGCTTTGGAGTTGAGGGCTTGAATGTGCCTCACTTGTCCACCGAGTCTGCCTGGAATAACCTGAACATGTGACATGTCAATGTGCTATTTGTAGGGCAGCAGTGAGGGAGACCGAGGTTGTCAGTAGACAGGAGTTCATACAAAGATCTCGTACTCACTAACAGTAGGTACAGCTCTTGGATTCCTCACTTCTTTGCTGTGGTAGGGAGGTTATTGAGGCTGCGTGGCTTCCCACAAATGTGCATGAATTTGATTTGTTTCAGGGATTTTTCTGTCGGCAAACTGTCAAGTTGGCAGTCATCCGTGTTATCACTGGGTTTTTTTCTCATGCTTTTTGGACAGCTGTTCTGCTTCTTCGTGAGGATTGCATTTTGCTACAGGGATGTTTTATTGAAACATAGGAGAAACTCTCTGTGACCTGAATGCAAGAAAATACATTTCTAACATTTTTCCAATGTGAGCATGTAGTATGAATCTATAAAAACTAATAAATCATATTTTATTTAAGAATGTTCAATTTCATGTAAACATTTAAATGTAACAAAAATTTCTATTGTAAGCGAGAGTAATTCTGACAGGTTTAGCCAGGCCAATGGGAAATCTTAAAGTGCTAGAGACCAATAATATGGCTTTCAGTTACTCTCTGACATTTTATAACACTTATTTCTCACCTAAAGTGCCCATAGATGAGAGCCTTTCTGTTGGCTGTTCTGTTTGCAAGCTTGCTGTTGTGGTTTATGGAGTCACTTTATCCTTTTATCTCTTAATCATGAATTAATCAAGGTTAAGGACAGAAGTAATTGTGAATAATCAGTAGATGCTTTAATTTTGCTGCATTGTTAAACTTAGATAATCTTAATTTGTCTAATAAATGAAAAAAGCTTTACCCAACGCCTATAGCTATGAGCACATAAACTCTGCAAATGTCTCTTGTATGTAGCATGTTACGTAATCAGCGTGTGGGGTTGCATCATTTGGCTCTGCTGTAATTGTTCTCTTGCTGACACAGACTCATTACTGTTCAAGCATTGCTTTTAAGGTGAAGTGTGTTTGCTTGTTTTGGGTCGATTTCTTGCAATGCATTCTTATACAAGTCAACATGAGTTAGGTTCTTTTCTGTGTGGAGATTTTTGAGTCCATAAATCATTGCAGAGTCACTTCCTGCTGCCAGTTCATACTCTAGAGCTGGAAACATGTAATGTTCCCTTTTCCCCCCACATTCTACTCTACAATAAATGATTTGTGCAGAGGGTCGAAATCATTCAAACAACTCAATATGCAAACTGAAATATGAAATAGTGTGGCCCAGTTGTTCCTTTGCTGAAAATGCTCTACCTCTGAAATGTTAACACGCTGTTCGATCATTCCATTGGCAACCAGTTCATTAAAATTACACTTGATCTCACTTCCCTTCCTCATTTCTTGCCTTTTTTGTAGGTAGGCTGTGTGTGGAATCAGATCAGTTCAGGCCGGATCAGACCGGATCGGATGAGCCATGGGTTTACAGAAGCTTCTGAGTTTTGGCAAGCAGCTGCTGCGAGTGAAAGTGGTGGACTGTAGTTCAGAAGACTCTCGTCTCGCGCGATGTCTTAACACGTTTGACCTCGTGGCTCTAGGAGTGGGCAGCACTCTGGGGGCTGGGGTGTACGTTCTCGCTGGAGCCGTGGCACGGGAAAATGCGGGGCCTGCCATAGTGCTGTCTTTCCTCATCGCTGCCATGGCATCGGTGCTGGCAGGCTTGTGCTACGCTGAGTTTGGGGCACGAGTTCCCAAGACAGGTTCAGCATATCTGTACAGCTATGTGACAGTGGGGGAGCTCTGGGCCTTCATCACTGGCTGGAATCTGATCCTTTCTTATATCATAGGTATGGCCATGAGGCATACAGAGCTTTATAAAGACATACAGTTATATTTTCCATTAAGGGCATTTACTACTCATAAAATGTTTAATTTACTGTACATTTAAAACATAAGTGCATTTATGTGCATATATATGTGTATATATATGTGTGTGTGTGTGTATATGTGTCTATATATGTGTGTGTGTGTGTGTGTGTGTGTGTGTGTATATATACAGTACCGTGCAAAAGTCTTAGGCACCCTATTTTTTTTAGTACAAATTTTATTCTAGGTATTTATTTTT
>JAQMCW010000009.1:12387958-12398924 GCA_030068335.1 Chrysichthys cranchii
TGGAATTCCCGATGACGCTTTTATGAACCAATGGAAAGCGAGTTTCCAAACCCCATTAGACGTAAACGAAAGTGGCTTGTTGCTAGGCGGTCATTTTTTGTCCGATTTCAACAAACCATGCCTCATTTTGAAGGTCTTTAGATGTACAATGTGGAAGTAACAATAACTCACTTTTGATAATTTCCTCATTCCGACTCATTATGCCATCACAGGTTACATTTGTCATGATGATTCTTGTACTGAAATGAAACATTTTGTGTGTAACACTCAAAATACATGTTTTACTCTTGGTGTATCCACATCTTTATAATGGCCTGCCAAAGGTCTATAAAACCATGGTTTAGCCAAGCACCAATGTAAAATCAGAGGTTAAAGAACATTGTGACTGAATGCAGTCTGTTTGCGTGGTCACTGGAGGTCAACAGTTTTGCTGGTAAATGTCAATTCTGGCACCATATGGTCTGACTTAGTTCAGATGTATGACCTCAAACTACCCAATAAGCTCATTTTTAAACAAAGCACTAGCTCTGGTCTTCCAGTCCTGTCTGTAATGGCTGCCATTGGCTGTAATGGAGTCGTGGCCCTCAGGTCGCCATGTACACATCTATTCAAATTCCTTACAGGCTCAATCTAAGTTCTGTCTTTCTGTATATGGTATACACACCACACAGCTGACAGGCAGTGTTCAAAGATACTACAGGAATTTCTCCATCTAAAGGTTGCTATTTGTCTTTTTTGATAGTAATATTTGTATGGTGTTGTAATGAAATTTTGCTATGTGCATGTGTTGTAAAAGGCCTCAAAGGCTTTCTTTTGTGAAATTTGGGATTGTAGTAACTATAGATACTAGGACTCTGGTCCAAAAGCTTCCATATACATAAGACTAGGAATGAACTACACCTCAGTAGTGAATCACTTTTCATATGTGTACTGCTGGTTTACCGTCGAGATGGTAAGCTTGTTGTTCTCCACTGACAGAACACAGTCAACTGAGAATGACAGGCTAATTACATTTTTTTTATTGTAATGTAGTTGAAGCTGTTTTATCTGTATTTATAATAACACTTATTATTAACTGTGTAGAGTAGCATTACTTAGAACTTACTCTCTCTGTATAAATAAACTAGAAGGGAATGTAGCCTAAAAATGTCTTAAAATGCCATTGTACTTTAACTTTCAGGGATTTTTTTTTTTTTAGACACTGGAGATTTTTTTTCTGATAATGAAATAGCATGTTTGATTAGATTTAGAAATACACCCAGAATGTTTTTCGAACCAACTAAACGAAAATTGGCTGACCAATTCCCTAGTCACTTCTTTTATAGCAATAAAATTCCACCTGAAGAAATCAGTGATGAAAATTAATTCATGAATTATTTACGACGATTGAGCAAATAATTTACCCAGACTGAGCAAAATGGTCCACAGTGGGAATTGTGAAATAAGTATTGTATTTCACAGCAGGACATTAGGAGCGAAAATAGATTCATCTACTCATTTTTGATATCTCACACCACACAATTTTTAAAATTGGACATTTTCTAGATCCAGTGTTAGATCATATATTTACCTGTTTCAAAGGTATTCCAATTTCAGATATCAATTTTGATACTGCTCTTAAAGAAAAATGTCAGATGTTTACTGGTATGTTTTCTATAATATCAATGTCTGATGGTGCTTTTCTTAGGTTAATTCAAGAATATTTAATGGAGGAAAGCTGTTTTCTCTTTGCTCAATTAAATACAGCGTTCTGGAGATATTGGTTTGTTAAAAAAGCACACTCTTGTAGGAATGAGAATGTTTTGGTTAGAGACTATTTTTTTACCTTATATGGAAATATTTTTATTGTGTTTATTTTGAGTTTTAAATCATTGTACAACTGCATGTCGTACTGTGGCTTGAATTGTTAATTTTTACAATTTTTTTACAAGGTTCTGTCAGTGACATGTCGTCAATCTAGGTTGCTGAAATTCTTTCAAAAAAAAAAAAAGTCCTCTGTTTTTGCTAGCATAACCCAGTTATCACAGATGGTCATAATGTTACATCAAACATACACAACAGGACCTAGAAATTAGCCATCATAATTACAGGCAGCTTTTAGAAAATATTT
Organism: Chrysichthys cranchii; assembly: GCA_030068335.1. NCBI lineage: Eukaryota > Metazoa > Chordata > Actinopteri > Siluriformes > Claroteidae > Chrysichthys > Chrysichthys cranchii. The sequence continues at coordinate 12,390,069 of JAQMCW010000009.1, forward strand.
CAAACAAAAGTTAAGTAGTTTTTTTTTTTTTTAGAAACATTTGATTTAAACTTGAAAATAACGTTCATTTTCTATTAAAACAGCTATTATATCAGCCTATTGATTATTATTATTATTATTATTATTATTATTATTATTATTATTATTATTATTATTATTTATTACTAAATGTTTCTACACTAAAAATCATCCAAAAAACGATTTAACCTTACACATTGGATTAATGTGCCTTGATTTCCTGTAACGCAGCAAAAACAGAGGAGGTTTTAAGGTTTGATATTACTGCAGTTCTTTGAATGTTTCATAAGGATCACTGCTGGATTAAGTTCGTTTTAATTGCTTGTTTATTTTCATTGTGGCACACAGACGATCATTTGGAGATTGTGTTCTGCCTCTTGTATCTTGAGTCCCTCCAGAACCTAAACAACCTTTTTAGTTCTCAAATCAGAATGTTTTAGAGATCAGCTACATATTTCATTATGAACATACTAAGTTCCTGCATATACCTGGAACTACTTCTAACTTCAAAACATCAGTATTAAACAAAGAAACCTGTCTACCTTCGAACCAACCAAGCTGTGACGTGAGGTATAACAATTTTACAAATGTTACCCAAAGAATCCCTCTCAGAACATCCTGATTTGCACTTTAGGAACATCCCACTGTTGTCTGGAATTTGATCTTCACCTCGATGGAACTTTATAACACTAATGTTACATAATATAGTGTACAGTCAGAAATGTTAGAAATATATGATCAAGACCAAATCTAAATGCTGAAGAATTTTTAATACTTTAATCCCTTAAACTCTAGGACACGTTGATGTGTACACCCTCACGTTCCTCACCTTTCATATTAGTTTTACTGTAGTTTACTGAATAATTCATAGTACTTAGTGAACAATATGCTTTAATGCATGATTACTGATTAATAAGCCAAGAGTTTAAGGGGTTAATTACCTCTGACAACTACTGACAATTCTGTGCTACTGCATGAGCTGTAAAAACTGGATCAGGGACTGAAGCTTTTCTACAGAACTGAATCTCAAATCTCACTAAGAACAAAAACATCACTGCACACCAGGCTCCATGTTTGTGGAAAATCTCACTATCATTGTTTTCTCCCATTCTGCTTCCTCCTTCCGGTGACTGGATTTATAGCCGCTTGTGTACATAATATTTATTGTGTCATAGGAATCAGCAGTGCATGTTTGTCTGCGCAGATCATCTCTCTTCTGTGTATGAGCTTTTTTAATCTTTCTTTTGTGATGGTTAACACTGTAACTGTATCTGTAACCGTAGCTTAGTTATTATTAATCTTAAGGAATGGAAAGTATTTATATCTCAAAACATTTGTATGCACTTTGGGAGGGGTGGATATTAAATAAAATATTACAGTAGTAAAAAAAAAAAATTGTGGGTTGGGGTGTGCTGATTGTGATTTTTGTGGTGTTCATTCTTTTTAGTTATTTTTTTATCTCTAAGGGCAACATATACAAACAATTCAGTGACAAGAGCTCCGGAAAATTACAACTAAATGAAAAATTCGAATTGCATATGGTGTTATAATTATAACCAGCACAAAATTTTCACTCACTCTCACACTGCTTAATCCTGTTCATGTCATGGGGGGGAAGCTGGAGCCAATCCTAGCTGACTTCGGGCAAGAGGCAGGGTACACCTTGGGCAGGTTGCCAATCAACCACAGGGCCAACACACACAGAGACGGACAACTAGACATCCATGCCCATCACACCTACAGGCAATATAGAGTAACAATTAGCCTAATCCCCTCTGTGTATCTGTGCCAGGTTGACCCCGGGGATCGACCCCAGGACCTTCTTGCTGTGAGGCAACAGTGCTAACCACTACAACTCCATGCCACACCGTACAATATTTTACAATATTGAGATGTTGTGTCTTGCCTGTCTGAGACTAAAATAATAACATCTGACAGATGTTCCTAAATGATGTTGAACACAATACAGTAGATGTTGGGGCGGTGGTAGCCTAGCGGTCAGGGCATTGGCCCTTTAATTCGAAGGTTGTGGGTTCAAGGCCCAGGACCCACAAGGTACACTGAGCAAGGTACCGTCCCTGGGCTCTGTGCTGTTTGGCTGTCCCCTGCTTCACCTGGCGAATGTGTTAAGTGCAGAGAAGTAATTTCACTGTGTCACGTTGTGGTGTGCTTCATGTGTGATAAGTCACTAGTGTCACTTCTTCTTACATACAATGTATCTTTATGAAGGAAAAGTACAAGAGTTTTTAGAATGTCATTTTGTAACCTACATAACTACATTTATTTATGGCTTCACTGTGGACAGGAACAGGCAGTATAACTTGGCTACAGTTTATCAGTAAGTGCCAATGATTTAACATTTCAGTAAAGAAGAGTGTCTCTTATGGCATGGACGTGTCCCTTGATGTACTCTTGCATCCGTTGCTCGAATCCTCAGAGGAAGGAGATAAGATGTGAGGAAAGAAAACACATAGTGTTTCTACCATGAATGTACATTTAAAGCCATGATAAAGAGCACATGAATAACATAATAACATAACATGTTTTCCATAGATCACCTTTCTGCATTACTTTGTAAAGGATTTAATAAAGGTTTATCAAAGAATTCGCAATGTAGGCATAGACAGCATTTACTCCTCCTTCATGCTGTACCAATTTGTTTATCAGCATATCTCATTTCACCCAAACCCTCACTCACACACACACACACGTTTGTATGTTTCTTTGTGTCATGTCTTTGTGGGGACTTTCCATTCATTTCTATAGGCATAATCTTAATCCTAATTATGACAACCCCTAACCCTAACCTTAACCATAAGTAACCAAACAAGACATTTGGCTATTTATGATTTTTTTTTTTTGTAAAATTGAGTTTTCCCTTGTGGAGACATGAAAAATAACAGGCTTACATCACATTGAGGGGAAAACATGGTCACACACACACACACACACACAGGAGTATTGCTTTGGGGATTAGCTTCCTCTGCAAACAAAGCGTCAACAGAGGTTCATTGCAGGCGATTGCGTCTGTTTGCTTTAGGTGCTCACCTGTTTAAAGAGACAATTATCCATTATACATGAATAAGGAAACACACACATGGTCTGGATTTGGGCTGAATCAAATAAGGAGGGATCATGTATGGTATAGATTGTATAGATGTAATTGAACAATGGAAATGGTGGAAAAGCACCGTATTCTAGTTTCATCTGGTAAGACTCGCATCACTGGTAAGTTTTTGTAATGTTTTCAAGGTGTGTTTTATAGTCAGATGCAGTTTATTTAACCGGATCAATCTGATATCCTTCATTCCGATATGAAGTGAGAAGATTTAGATGCATTTTCTCTGTTAAAATTCTTAAAGTTTAGTCAGTGTTTGTAGCTTCATATGAAACTCCACAGATAGTACTGAATTAGATTCTGCTACTTGCCCCACCACAGTGGCAGACTGCTGAGCAGGAGGTGAGATGGGGTGTGTGACTGTGATCGAGCCCGTGATGGGTCTTCATGCTTTTGCCATGTTTATGACCTATCCGCTACTAGAGCAGTATATGTACAGGAGGCTGTGGGAACAGTTGACTGGTTCTCCATTTCCTGCCAGTATAAATGAGTCTCACTGCTCCACGAACTACACCAATCTGAGTATTCATGAGGTAGGATTCACACACAGCCTGTAGGTTTTCCCTGTCCTGAAAGATCTCTAGTTACAAAGTTTCATTTGTCATTTTGGAAAGTTTTATACAAGTGTAAATGATGAACAGGGTTTGCACCGTTATAAAGTTTAGCAGCAGTAAATAAAACCAAATTAATTGGAATTTTAGACTCCCAAATATCTATATTTTTTTAAATCTATTTTTTTTTATTACAATTTTAAAATTTTGTTTAAAAAAATATTATGTAAGAGCAGTTTAAAAAAAAATTCAATGGAAAGCAAAATTTTATGCCCAAAACTTGCTTATAAATAAACAAAGAGGGAGTTGTAAATATAGCAAAACATTATGGACATTTCAAAACAAGAAAGTTAATTTTTTGTCACTTAATCTTATCTTATCTTATTAGAAATCAGGATTTCAATAAAAAAAAAAAAAAAAAAAAAAAAAGGAAGGACAATAACCCAGCCTTAATCCTGTATTTTTATACAACTAAGAGTTCATATTGTTAAGAATGTTCATAAGTGAGGCCATGTGGATTCATTCATATTATCTCTTTCTCCAGTTTTAGCGTTTTTATTTTTAACCCATACAAAGCACTTAAATACAGTTATTCTCTGAATGTCTATTCCAGAGTAATTACTCTGTTTTAAATGTTATTTGCTCTTAAAATATTTAAAATACAATGCTAATATTTGCTTGCTTTGTAGCCATACAAGCTCACGTTTCGAACGGGCTCGGCAAACATATTGTACACAGGCTCTTTTTGTCTTGTAATTACTGGTCATTCGATCTCTTTGCAGTCTTAGCTAATTCAATGCATTTGGTTTTGTGGCAGGCTGTGCAGAAGGAAACGTCTCACTTCCTCATCCAGACTGAGCTGTGTTTCCTCTTTCCCAGCCTGGTCTCCTCACTGTTTCTGGTGTCATACAGTGACTCCCACGGCCGCAAGGTGGCCATCGTGCCCCCTTTGGTGGGCAGTCTTCTCTTCACGCTCACTTACTTCTTAGTCAGCAAGTATTCACTCAGTCTCAGCTACCTTCTTGGATCTGCTTTCTTTGCTGGGCTTTTTGGGGGTACGAGCACTCTGATTGGAGGCTGTTTCTCCTACGTGGCTGACTGCTGTGGACAAGACCTGTCTGACATTAGAAAAAGAGAGAAGACCATACGAATGGCCCGTCTAGACATGGTCCTAGGTGTGCTGTCTGGTTTAGGTTCCCTGTGCACTGGGTTCTATATTCAAGCCGCTGGCTTCAGTTGGCCATTCCTCTCAGCGTCCGTGCTTCATCTGCTCAGCCTGATTTATGTGTTGGTGATCCTGAAGGAGCCTCAGAGTCCTTCAGTTCAAAATCTGACCCCTAACCAGAGCTCTTCCAACCACTTGGCAGATGCTGTGACTCCTCATCTAACTAGGTCTCAGGTCATGACCAGGCGGTTTCAGGGTGTCTACCTGCTTTTTGCAGCTTCTACAAGGAGACGAAATGCAGTGCTGTTACTCATCCTGAGTGCCTTTGTGTTCTACAAGGTGATAATAAAAAAAGTCAAGAAATTTAAATCTTAGTTTTTGGATTTCATAATAGAGACATAATCTATCAAGCATTATTTCATACTATGACTTTTATACAATAAAATAATTAAAAGGTCCACTATGTGGGATTCAGTTGATTGTAACCAGTTGGATGCCCTTCCCTTCCCCTTCTATTTCCAAGCGTGTATTAGAAGTTAGTGGCCACCAGATACCCGTAGTGTACTGCCAATGCTTGTATTCACGTTGCACTCCTTTTTCTCTGCAAAATATATTGTATGATCCTTCATTTTTTATAAATTGGGTTCTCACACATGTTAGCAAGCACAAGCAAACACTAATTCCTCTTCTTATTTTCTTCTTTGTCTTTTTTTCTTCGTCTTTGTTGTCCTTTTGCTGCTTCCTTCTGGATTCACGCTGCAGCTGGTAAAAATACGAAACAAAGAGGTGGTATGTTACTATAGTCACTATAGCACTATATTGGGTTACTGTAGTGGTACAACTTGGCAGCTCTGTGAAAGAGGACCCGCTCCCTGTTTTGATATAAAGAGCTCATTCTAAGCTTATGAAAACACGATTTGTAGTTACAGATAATTATACACTGATAAAAATAAACTTATGAATACTAAATACTATATTCCATTTCTGCTCATAGATCCCCCTGAATCCTACATAGTGGATGTTTAAAGTATTAAATAATTTGTAGAATTGAGCAAATTTAATTTAATACCATACATGTATCAGTAACCTGTTTAACCCATTAACTGCCTTTTTTTCCTGAAAGTTTTCATGTATTTCTATTAATTTACATCCAAATAGTAACAAAAACATCTACTTTCAAGAAATATGACTGTTAATTTTTCTGAAATTTCAATTTTTAGTCAAAGTCCCAAATGGAATGGAAATCTATTTTTTATGCCATTCAATACTGTATATAATCCCTAAATGGGGACCACGGAAGCTAATGGGTTAAGTAACCTACCGGTATATTGTAACCTCCTTTTTAAAAATATTTTTATTGCTCATTAGGCTTCTAATTCCTTTCACATAAACCACACATTCAAACAGTTTTATGATCTTCAATTCCTGCCTCACTGTGTTAGTCAAAGGGTAACAAACAAAGTACAGTAAAGCAGTGTTTTATTTGTATGATGCAAAATGTCAAACCAGTGTAAAAATAACATACATTTAGTATTTAGTCTTACTGTTGTCATTATTAAGAATTATTATAGCGTAACTTTGTTGGTTTAATTGTTATTCTTCTTGTTTGTGGTGTTTTCTTCACAGGCATTTTAAATGTATATAAGTTGCTGTGAATATAGTTATTAACATAAGTACTGCTATTACTCCTCAGGTGTCCAAATTAGGTGGCATGTCCATCTTTCTCCTGTATGAGCTGAATCCTCCTCTGTGTTGGAGTGAGGTGCTCATTGGCTACGGATCTGCTCTTAACACTCTTATCTACCTGGGCAGTTTTGCTGGTGTGTCCCTCCTGTCACGATGGCTGACTGATGCTCACATTACCCTGCTTGGACTACTGAGTGTGGCCACTGGCTTCTTCATGGCCAGCTTTGCCAACACCACACTGCTTATGTTTCTGGGTAAGTAAAACATACTAGTGAGAGAGTGGAGAGTGATGGATGGACGGTTGGACGGTTGGACGGTTGGATGGATGGATGTCATGAAATTTAAAAAAAAAAAAAGAAGTTTGAATGTCATTTGATGCTCAGCAGGAAGCTTAATGCACACACCAAGTGAAGTTTTTTCTGTTGTTGCTTGTTGGTGTAAAATGGGCTTACTGCTGCCTATACTGCTGTTTGTTCTGAAACTAACAAGCGTAAAGTCATTTTCAATCACTACCTAGCAAATACAGGTGGTTTCCCTAATATTAGCATTTACTTCCCCTTTGGTGATGTTTTTAGGAGCCATGTTATAATGTTCTAGTTAAAACAAAGTGAGTGCTGTTCCTGAAATATTCTCATAGTCTCTTAAAGTTCACTGAATTTGCTTTTAGGTTTTATTTTTCATGTACAGATGTAGGGCCTACACATAGCCAATTTACATGGATCTATATGGATCTGGGAACCAGTGGTTGCTATTTGTGTAGCCCTTTTCAAGTCGCATACCAATTTAATTTGTGTTTTCCTGTTGCACTGGAGTTAATGTTGTCATGTCATGTTATTGCTTCATGCCGCCTTATAATGTTGACCTTAGTCATCAAATGGATTATCAAAAAACATCATCAGGAAGCAAAACAAATCTAGGCTCTGATGGGTTAACACAAATACATGAACTACTGAACTAAACAAACAGGCATAAATGCATGATTAATGCAGCAAGTGTGCAGCAGTAATGCAGTGTGTCGTGGCCTTATAGTGAGACTTCCTCTACTCCTGTCCATCATGCCTGCTCCTGTGATGCGCTCCATGATGTCCAAATTGGTGCTGAGCTCTGAACAAGGTAAGAGAGTTTTCCATGTTTTCCTGGTTCCTGGGTTTAATTTGGTTTCCCCAGGTTCCTCCCACTGTCCCAAAGCATGCAGATAGGCAGATGCATGATGCTAAATTGCCTTTAAGAGTGAGTGAGTGAGTGAGTGAGTGAGTGAGTGAGTGAGTGAGTGAGTGAGTGAGAGTGAGTGAGTGAGTGAGTACATGGTGCTTTGCTCTGGACTGGTGTCCTATTTGGGGATAATTCTTCTGCATTGTGCCCAGTATTGCAGGATTTGGCTTTGGATCCTCCACAGTCTGCAGGAAAAAGTGGCTGCAGATGATGAATGAATGAATAAATAAATGAACGAATGAATGAAATAGATCTTGTAGTGGTGCTTACAATAATATAAAACCCTTTACAATACTTTATATAATAAGTCAGTACAATACTGCATTAAAATATGTATTACACCATTTTTTTCCACTGCTCACTGGATTTTAGAAGAAATAATGTTATTTCATGAGCATTCCGTTACTCAAAAAACATATACATACTTTATATGAAATCAAAATTATGCAAAATTGAGAAAAACCGTCATAGTCCGGCTTCAAGACCTATGTACGGTTGTATGAGCCGGTTTGTACCTTCTTCAAATGTTAGACGAAATTAGTCATTTTGAGAACGGTCCAGAAATATCACATTGATAATAAACAGAATTTCAAGAAGCAAGAAAATTTAAGGAAACATGTCAGATAACCAACTGGGCCACAGATGTGAAAGCAGGGAAGGATTTATTGACCAGTTCAGAAAGACAAAACCAAAACATAATCCAAAACACAATGTAACTTAACAGAGGTCAAAACACTTGGCAACCAGGTGTATCAGAGTCAACGTATATGTCAAAGTCAACACCAGGATATCAAGTGCATATACATGAGGTTGGGCAGTACTCTGAAGCATGAAAAATGATATGTACAATGATATATTAAAAAATATGCAAATTTTAAAATGCCTGTAACCTGTAAAATGAATGATATAGCAAAATTTATGTCATGGATTTGCCCCTCACTCCCTGCACAGCGTGCTCTTGGTGAACACCATTTCCCATTAGCACTTGCACTCAACCAGGATGGCCCAAGATGGCTGACACACTCCTAGTCTAGAGTCTACACACACACACACACACACACACACACACACACACACACACAAACACACACACACACACACTCTAT
>JAQMCW010000009.1:12414086-12434394 GCA_030068335.1 Chrysichthys cranchii
CATGTCGAAATAAATGTTATTGGATGAATTTGAGTTGAGCAATGTTTAATTTGCATAGAATGTGCTGTGTTTCTTAACGCTATCATGCAAAAGGAGCGAAAAATCGATTCCTGAGCAATCGATGTCAGCACCTTCACTGTGGACAGCGCCTCGTAACGTCAGACGTAAGAGGCAGCATCTTAAGAAGCCTCCTAAAAGGGACCCTTCGGGGAACACACTTAGAAAAGTAAACAACTTTCATAAGATATATCTTAAAAGTCTTCTTAGTGCGCTAAGAGTGAACGTTATCGGGAAACCGGGCCCAAGTCGGAAAATCAACATGGATACCTCCAGGAAAACTGCTATTGTGCATGCTCTTTTGTCACTTGTTTTACCACAACTCTAATCAAAATGATTTCAACATTAGTAAAAAAAATAACCTTAAAGATTTAAACTACGAATTTCAACTTCCTTTTATTACTTTTCTTTAAATTTCATGGGGTGGGGGAAGCCAGGTTCGCTCATTACCAGGTTTCCGTCATTAATTTAGCAATACCACCGGAGAACAACACATTACGTGGTATTTAGCACAGCAAAACACCCTGTCAGTATAAGCACAGATCAAACTTGGACAGCCCTGCATGTACGACAGATTAAATGAGACAAAAGTAGACAGAAGTTTAATAAACAGCATACAACTACAGCTTTGGTTTACTGCTCAGGCAGAGTGCCACCATTTTGGATTTTTAATTCGGGGCTGGTGAGTATCTCCCAGCATCCTGAATCGGACATCCCACTTCAGGGGGCGTTCAAGTTTTGACTTGAAACTTGGAAAAAAACATGGAACGCAGCAATGGATTTCATCTAATTTTCTGGCCAATAATGTTACTGTCATTTAAGCTGCCTTTATTTTCTATTAAGATACGAAGCTAAACACCTGTTTTAGCAGTACACATAGAATCAAAAATCTATCAAGTATGAACACACACACTGTTCTCTCACAAAAAAATGAATCACTTAATGCAGTTCTAGCACCAAAAAACATTTCAGAATTTAATGAAATAAGTGAAATGATAAATAATAAAAATCCAGAGTAAGCAACAGGGTTAGCTTAACTTTCATTTAAAGGAAAACAATAAGTAACTTGGCAGGGGGAAAAGCGCAAAACACCACCCTATAATGTACTGTGAATACTGGAGGGCAAAGTAGCAGCCACTCATAATACTGCAGAGCAAAAATTAGATCAGCGCTCTTGGAAACTATAATCAAAATCACAGCTATAGCGATTAAAAATGCACTCTTTCAAATTACTCTGATTGGATCATTTAGGTTTATTAAGCAGCATGCTGAGTGCAGGAGAGGGGAGGTGCAATTAGCACAAGCGAAGTTAGCAGAAGGCAAGTTAGCGTGTCACTGAGCAGCGGTGAGTGTAGCAGCAGCAGCAGCAGCAGCAGTTCTCATACCTGCTGACTTTGGTGTGGCAGTGTAGGGGGGAGGGGGCACATTAGCTGTAATGACCCCTCCGTATGACATCAGGCCTGCGTTGTTGTACGCACCTGAGCAGGGGAACAGAACCTACTGGATTCTGGGTACACCACTCCAAGATATCATCTTGCCACCAAGTTTAAGAGATACACATGAGCTCATGCACTCACTCTACAACTGAACTCTACTATCATTCACTACATCACCTCGCCTTTAGTTTAGTAAGATGACTCATGTCTGTCTTTCTAGAAGGAGGAGAACTGTCATCTATTCAGTCATGTTTCTTTAGGTCTCTCTCACTCTCAGGAAAGTGCGATTGTTGTTCTCTCTTTGGAAAGAGTTCTCCCTGTTACATTTGTTTCCCCCTTCAAGAAAAAGAAGTGTCTATAGATTTCCCTTGCATTTGTTTAATCATAGAAGTCACAGTGAGATTTAACCCTCCTCCTGTTTCATTCATACACTCACCGGTTCTCACTCCGTTTCTCTCCGATATGGCTCCGACAGTGTAACTGTGTAGCTAAAGAACAGCCTTCTGTTCATTTCTTTATCAGGAACAAAACAGTACGTCTATCTCTCTCTGCTGGGACACCTTTCTCTCCTGCAGTTACATTGGCTGTCTATCTGTGCAAGGACATTTATTTGGCTTTGTATGAAAAACTTACTTGGTGCGATAGTGGCATGCGGCCTGCAGGGAGGAATCGGGTAAGGTATGGGCCTGTGCGGATTGTAGGTCGACGGAGACTGTTGAAAATATAAAACCATAAATGCTTAGATTGGTTATCATGTCTTTCAGGCAATTGAAAGGAAACACAGCAGTGCAGAAAAAAAACAAAACATTAACTTATGAGAGAAGAGACTTACCGGTTTGCTGGGTCCAATGATGCGCGTCGCAATCCCTTTCCCTTCTGTACTCACATCCTCACCTTCCTTTCTAGGAGGAAATCCCTGAAAATATGCAGAAAGTATTGCATATCCACACGTTTTTTCGTGCAGTCACCAAACTTCAAAGGCTTTGAAAAGTCTACACGTGTAGAGAGGAGTACTCACAGGAAAGGTTCCCGTGACCTGGCTGGGTTTGCCTTTAGGATAAGGGTTCCCAGGTATCATCCCACATGAGGAAACCATTGCCACCGGGGCTTTACATCCCACCTTACACACCTTAACAGAGTTTCACACCGCACACGCATTTAGAGTGTACTGCAGCTTTGCAAATTTGAGTACACAGTTAATTTTCACATATGAACAAGCTGAAAAGTGAGAAACTGCAAAACCATGATCTCTCAGCTAGTCAAATCTCTGGATCACTCTTTTTACCATTATTTCTACCTTTAGGCCTGGTAGAAACAGTTCAGCTAAGACTACTGTAACCATGGCCACGCTGACATAGTTGAAATTGCAGTCAGAAAATGGAACCAAAAAAACAAACCAGACAGATACTTAACTCAGCTGCAGTATTAAGTATTAGCAGAATGCACGTTACCTGCTCGAGGATACGTCGTGCACGTTTCTTCTCTGCCAGGTGAGTGCGGAACTGCTCCTCCACTGGTAAGTAATTATGGGCATCAGATATATTCCTGTCATGGACAGAGTATTGCTATTAAAAACACACAGTTGTGTTTGATGGTAAACAGTGCATTCGACCAACACTCATCATGTTGTATTTTACGCAGTTAAATCACTTACAGAGCTATAAGCTCCAGCACCATGAGCTTGTCTTTCGAGAATGTGAACGTGTTCAAGATTTTGGCAACCTTGGTTGTAGGGATGGCCACCATTTTCTGCAAATAACAACTCGGATTTCAGCTATCAGTCGTACAAGGACATCTCACACCTGCCATTGTGTTTACAGCGTGACAAAAGAGGTTGAACTTACATGTTGGAATGCTTTCACTGCCTTCACCTGGGGTTCTGCCCAGGAAAAGTACTTCAGAATGTCGATCACCTAAAGATGAACAAGTCATGGTATCAGCACTAGTTTCACCATGAATCATATGGCAAAGCACTACGGGAGCATTTTCCTTATTCCATTTCAGTTGAACTGAACTCCAGAAAATTAAAGTTTGCCCTGCTCCAAACAGCACGCTATGCCTTTTCAAGTGTAGGTGCAAGTACACGAGCCTTTATGACATTTCATGATCTCTCACAGTCATTCGGAAATACCCAGTATGTCCTTTTCCCCGAACTACAGGTGTACTACAGGTGTCCTTTTCCCCGAACTACAGGTACACACAGGAATACAGGAGATAGTAAAGGAACAGGGCATTTAGTTACGTTACCTTAGTGGCTCACGTTTACTTTTATTTCACCTTACTTCTGCAGACATAAACTAATACAGACTTTCTGACATTTCAATGTTTTTATGCATGTTAGAGAACATACAGTAAGGCACATGTTTTTGTGGCAAAAGAGTTGGAAAACAAGCGTTTACATAAGATCATACAGAGGGAAGTAGTAAACTTTCTTCTGAACTGCAAAATGAGAAATGGGCCATCCTGCAGGCAGGTGAACATAAGGACCACAAGAGAACTGGTGCATCATTTATGACAGGACCTCATAGATACCAACTATATAATCCTGTTAATTTACTCCTTAACCAGATTGTGTTTTGTTTATTATTTTATTTCAACAGGGAAATCCAAAACCCCTTCAGGACAGGTAGTGGAGATGAGCTGTGTTTCAGTGAGGATCTATAGCTGTACCTGTTCACTGGAGAAATATCCATGCACCTGCTCGATCGCTTTAATCCTCTGATCTGTCAAAACACACTAGAAAGAACGAGAGAAAGCAGTTTGTATTAAAATAGCGCCTTTGCCTTTTTTTTTTGTTTTGGGGTTTGTTTTTTGTCTATTAACAGTGCAGCCTGAAGAAACATAACAGGTTCATGCATCAATAACACACTTCACCACATTGTAGTAGGGGTTATAACCATCAAAAGTGGGCTTTTACCTTTCTTATTTCGTCCAAAACGATGTCAAAAGATTTCTTATCCATCTTAAATAGCTCCTCAGTGCCAAGCTGGTGGTAAAGTTATCCTCGAGGTTGTTGACTTATTACTCAGTGAATGTAAAATAGACTAAATGCTGCTATTGCATGTTAGCAGCAATCAATGAAAAAAATATGTATATAATCAAAACCGATAGATTTCTACAACAGAAATGTATCAATATAATACATGCAAAATAACCTACATATGAATCTAACTCAGCAAGTTCCTTTTGGCATATTAACAACTGCTTATTTTGCTAGCTGGCTTGTCAGCTAGTCACTTATTGACTCGTTGGTTGGTGAGCTAGCTTGGTAACATGACTGCAAGTCCCACAAAACATAATTGTGATGTTTTACTGTACTTCTCTTATACGCTTATAATTAAAGGAGTGTCGCCGGATGCTTTAGGGCTACGACACGAATCAGCAGAATCCGAGAAGCATATTTTTCGCGTTTGTTTGTTTCATTTGTCTGTTGTTAGCTATGCTAGCTATCTAGCCTGTCGCTCGCAGGAGGTCCAAGTGTGTAACGACTTCCTGTGTTAGGACTCCTCTCAGGCTGCACGCAGCACACGCACACACGATGGGCTGGTTAGCCAACAGAAAAGTATCATTGTTCCGAACATAAAGCGTGTTAATTATTTAAAGGTGATATAAAGCGTAGGCTAAATGTAGAGTCAGGTCATTTGAGGTCCTGTCGAGTTTGTTGTGGAGATATTTTTTAAATGGTAGGGTGAATGTACACCGTGTTTGTCCGTGGGAGGAGTAGAAAACACGACCTGATGATATTTTATTGAAAGAGCTTGGAATCAAAATAAATTATTCCTTTTTTAAATCTCATTTTTCGAGTGGGAACCTTTTTGGAAAAAACAACAACAACTAAAAACCTATCGCTATTGTACGCAGGCACTGGTTTGGGCACCATACCGGAAGTAAACATTTGCTCGTTAAGGACCTTCATGCAGGAAATCTATTAATCCAAGTTTACATATCGACGTAAAGATTTATAATTAAAAAGATGGATCGATTCGTGTGGACCAACGGGCTCCTTGAAATGAATGAAACCCTAGTAATCCAGCAGAGGGGTGTCAGACTGTATGACGGGGATGACAAGGTATGTAACTTTGTTTGCACAGACTTCAGAACAGCTAGTCAGTTTCCAGTGTCGGATTGGCCGAGTCCTAAATTACACCTATCTCCTTATGTAAGTGCACTACAAAGGGCAGTAAAACAATTACTTTTGTGTTCTTGGTAGTGACCTATATATCCCGTAGTGTTTGATTTGCAATCCCGCCATTTCCCTAGCTAGCTACAGGATGGGCTGGGGCTAACGATAAGTAATGAGAGGTAGTAGTTTGTGGAGTAATTAATAAGTTAAACATTTATTTGAATTAATGAAAGAACCTCAAACAATCAACCTGTTACTATATATGAAATCCGTGTCAGTTTTCTTGTAAGAAAGAGAGTAAACTAGCTGTTAGTGGTGTCTTCTGAGAATTAGGGGGAAGGTTATGGTGTTGTGTTGTTGTTTTGCAGGCGAAGCTCGATGTGGGTGTGGCCCTCTTGAGCACACATCGGTTGATTTGGAGAGATCAAAAGAATCATGTAAGACCTTCTGCAGTGTCCTTTTCTAAACTGACCATGATCCTCATTATATTGTGTACAATTGTGCACTTGAGAGTTAAGTGTGTGTGTGTGTGTGTGTGTGTGTGTGTGTCTCCACTGTGTTTGAATGTGTAGGAGTGCTGTATATGCATACCCCTGTCTCAGGTCATATTCTTTGAAGAGCAGGCTGCAGGAATTGGGAAGAGGTTTGTGGTCTTGTACTCTGTTTCATGTACAGTACCAGTCAAAAGTTTGGACGCACCTGCTCGTTCAGGGGTTTTCTTTATTTGGACTCTTTTCTACACTGTAGAGCAACACTGAAGATGTCAAAACTGTGAAATAACACATGGGGAATTATGTTGTAAGCAAACAAAAGAGTGTAACCAAAAAACAAGATTCTTCAAAGTAGCCAGTGTTTACCTTGATGTACCTCAATACCGATCATAACCAGGTTCATGAGGTAGTCACCTGGAATACTTTTCAGTTAGCAGTATGCCTTGTCCAAAGTTCATTATGGGATGTTCTCGCCTCTTTGATGAAGTTGAGATCAGTTGTGTTGTGTCAAGATAGTGAAGATAACCCGTGTTATGTCAAGAACCACTCAACTAGGTAAAAAAAAAAAAAAACAGTCCATCATTACTTTAACCCTGTAGCCCCCCTGGGGTCATATTTGCCACTAACTTTTATTTCACTCTTATACTCAACCCACTCATTGGTTGATGGGCATCCCAAGAGGTCTCATAAGGACAATTTCATAACAAGTTTTAGGAAAGGGTTCATTTAAAAAAAAAAAAAAAAAAAAAAGCCAGTTTTTGTGTTTATTGAGTTTGTATTATCATTTTAGTCAGTGGAAATATTTTTCCTGTTATAAGGTGAGCTGGGTCTTCCAGGGTTAAGACATGAAGTGTCTGAAGTAATAAAAAATAAAGAAAAATCACTGAATTAGAATGTGTGCCCAAATGTGCACTGTATACACAAACACACGCACACACACACAAAGTTTTATGCTGTCTGTAAATTCTTCCAGTGCCAAGATTGTCATTCACCTGCATCCCATTCTTGCTAATAAAGAGCCTGGGCCATACCAGAACAGCAAGTACTCCTACATTAAAATATCCTTTAAGGAACATGGACAAATCGAGGTATGTGACTAAAGAGATTTCTGTGATGAAAAAAAAGATGCTAAACATCTGAATCTAAATGCCATGTCTTATGCAAAGTCAAAGATTCAGTGACGTTTGTCGCGTGTCACACAGCTTGATAGTAATGTTTACTTATGTGCAGTTTTACAGACGTCTGACAGAGGAAATGACTCGCAGGAGGTGGGAGAATACGCCAGTGTCACAGCCCATTACACCAGGAGGACTGAAGGTCTGCCCGAAGCTTTCATGACTGCAAAATATTTATGTGGCATGTGGTAAAAAAAAAAGAAGACTGACAGTGCTTCTCATTTCTTAAATTATACTTCTTCATTTTGTTTCCTTACTTCTCTTTCTTACTTGCTTGCTTCACTTTCCTACTGAGAAAGCGAGGAAAGTGTGCAAGAAGTGTTGAAAAAATAAGTGCAAGAGGAATCAAGAAGAAACCTACAGTATTTTCCAGATGAGAACTTTAAAGGAACTTGAGTGAATTCATCTGTTGGTGACCTGATCCCCAGTTGTATTATTTATCCTAATTAAGAACAATCATTAGGTATATTTATGGGTCTTTTTTATTATTGTGTCATTTGTTTTGATGAGGTGACGCATTTAGACTGGACCAAATCATCAAATGCTACAACAAATAATAGTTCCACATAGGAAGCAACTGTTTATCCTCGTTCTCAAAGACACTTATGTGTTAAGAGTTGATAGATAAAAGTTGGAGGACTTGATTAATTTCTGAGTCAGGAGCTGAAGGACGTAGGATTGAGGAATTACAGAGGCATCAATTATAGTTTTGGGAAGCACCTTTTTTAAATTTATTTATTTATTTTTTTTTTATTTAAACCCATTTAAAAAAATAGTTGTGATTCAGTGTCTAATCCTGCCTCTAGGTGGCATTGTTTTAATGTGGTTAAAGATGGACAGATCTCCACTGTATGCTACTTTCATCATTGTTCTGCTAAACTTGTGATGTGACTGCAGCCTAAGCTTTCTTTACACCGTACAGTATTGTAGTTGAGACAATGTTAGTTAGGAATTATTGCTAGTCTTACCATTTCCTTCCTCTCCCTTTGTTTTTTTTTTTTTTTTGTTTGGAAGAGGGTTGTATTTGTGTATGTTGTTCTCGGTGGTGATAGTGGAGTGTGTGTGTGTGTGTGTGTGTGTGTGTGTGTGGGGTGTGTGAGAGCAAGAAGGGCTAATATTTTTTCCCATCTTTTGTGCTTCTGCAGGCAGGAAGAACACGCGCAGTAGGGATTGTTGGCATCGAGCGGAAGCTGGAGGAGAAACGGAAAGAGACTGACAAAAACATTTCTGAGGTGAGACGGTTTATAGTGATAGATCTTTGAGAAAGCATTGGATAGGATGAACTCAACGATGCATTGTGAAGGTGAAGGCAGAAGCAGAGAGGCCTTATGATAGGTTTATGTCACACCAGGGCAGGATGATTGTATCCCTTTCAGTTCCGCTCATTTTTTAAAATGTTGGAGTAGAACACAGCCCTGTTTGTGTGGCTCTGTGACGCTATGTAGTGGGACATGAAAGGCTTCCTGTCCTGGCTAAAAGGAGAGATAAGAGCTCACCCAGTCAGGAGCCGAATTGAAATGCTGCCCAGTGATTTAACTGCCTTGTCCCTCCCTGTTTTAGACAGGGAACTACAAGATGGAGAACTACAGCTTTCAGATAAAAGGAAATAAAAAGAAATCATATACTCTCCCATCACATCGCGTGAAAAATGTTTTTAATGTCATGTAATGTAGGCATAATGTAAGCCAGTCATGATTAAATACACCACAGCGGTGTTATTTCCTGTTGTAAATGTGTTATTAAGACCAGTCTCAGTTAGCTTTCATGGTCAGATTTGGTACCAGTGTGGGCTGCTGTTAGCTGTTCTAATCCTCCTCTCCTCCCCTCTCTGTCTCCATCAGGCTTTTGAAGATCTCAGCAAGCTTATGGAGAAGGTCAGGCAGTCTGCCCTCATGCCATACCTCCCATTTCTGTAGGCCCAGTGTGACATCATAGTGACCTGCCTTTGTCCTTTTCTCCCTCAGGCAAAAGAGATGGTTGAACTTTCCAGATCCATCGCCAACAAGATCAAAGACAAACAGGGGGACATCACTGAGGACGAGGTGAGGCGGAAGATATAGCTACAGTGTAAAACAATGGGAAGGTACACTGCAGGCAAAATAAAATGTAAACATTTATCACAATTTATCAACCAGAACACAACCCAGCATAGAAGATAATGTGCAAAAGGCACATTATTGGCACCCTATTTTTTTTTTAGTAAAAATGTTTTTATGGATATTTATTTTTATGAACTGTGCATTACTGAATCAGTACAAAAAAAAAACATTTTAGATGTCCAAACATTACCCCCCCCCCCCCCCCCCCCAAAAAAAAGAAAAGAAAATATTTGTATTTGAAAAATTTTGTATGTCAGTAAAGAACACAGCATATTACATATTACAGAAGAGACCAGTCTTCAGATAAAAACATTATGAAGGCTCCTGGGATAAGCAACAGACAAAGTGTCCAGAAGAACTCATTTCCTTATAAAACTGCACACAATGTATCTGGGACCTGGGACCGCTATTTAAGAAAAAAAAGCAACGGGCCGTCACACAAAATATCGATAAACAATATTTGTTTAGTTTCTTACTGTTTACTGCATGTTCTAGTATTTTTTTTAAGGTAGAAAGATTAATTTCATTATTTTTTATTTTTACTTCACATTTGCTTAAGACTTTTACACAGTATATGCACACTGTATATGCACCAAGACTCTGGGGTTTTTGTTTTAGTTTTTGTTTTTTGTTTTTTTTTTTAAATTAAATACTTTTTTTCATACTGTACTAACATCTCCAGCAGGGTTTTAGACTCATGCTTCTCTTACTCGCTGACCTACTGTACTAGCAGGAGGATGTTTTTGAGACAACAATGCCCTTCTGTGGGTCACTTTAGAAAAGGGAGTCTGTTAAATACGAGAAATATAAATGTAAATCTCATATGGATATCTAAGGCATGTTCATACTTTGGAGAATTTTGTAGCTTTTTGAAACACAAAAAGGCCATTTTTGCAGGGTGACATTACTATGCTACTAAAAGTTTGTCTCATTGCATTCAGTGCGTCAATCCCCATCTCAGTGAAACAAAGGTTACTCCTCAGCCCTGCTTTTAATGCCACAAGACAGCAATTCAACTCTCAAAGTATGTTCATCAACATATTAAACAAGGTTCCGCCATCCAAGGTTCCAGGATTTTTATCAAAGGTGTACCTGAAACATCTTAGTCACCTATAGTCATCAATTGTGTAAATTTATTTACACAAATCAGCCACATATAACCTATTCTCATGTATCTGAAACCCCCTAGAATGTATTTTCATTTATTATAACCATCTATTTGTTATGTTCTGTTACATATGCATCGGAAACAATTCATTGAGCCATTTACTTATCTAAGGATCTCTGTCTTTTTTTTTGTCATTCATTGGTATTATTTCTAAGACACTTTTTCTAAAATTGCGTTAAAACCAACCAACCAACCAATCACTGGTCAGTGTTAGTAGACCGTTTTTATCCTTACATATTTTTTATTTACTTGATAATTTCACCCAAAGCATCAGGTCAGGCAGTCCAAGCATTTAGCCAAGCATTGCCTCAAGACCTTTGGCCAACTTTCATAGAATCATTGGTAAAAATACACTTGTAGATAAAGGGAAATAATTAAAATGCAGAAGCATTTTCGACTTGTGCAAACACAAAACATTTGGAAGGTTGGAGAGCAGAAGTTGTCCCCTGAAAGCAGCATTAAATGGATAATATGAAGCATGCTGAATGTTTTTAATGGTTTAACTTGGTTAAGGTCTGTAGCTCTATGGGACACATGCAAGCCGTTCTTTTACATAGCTGAAATCATTGCAGCTTTTTTTTTTTTTCAGAGTGATGTGTAGACATGGATATTGAAATTGCTAAATTATGAGTGAAATATTAAATTATGCCCTTCTATGTAAATTTGTTTAACTGTTCTGGGGGTTTACTAGGCCCAGAAATCAAGCTGATCTCAAATGTTACTAAGTGAATATCTGAAAACAAAAATATTGCACGGAAATGCTTAAACAGAACATTATAAGC
This sequence comes from Chrysichthys cranchii, assembly GCA_030068335.1. Classification (NCBI taxonomy): domain Eukaryota; kingdom Metazoa; phylum Chordata; class Actinopteri; order Siluriformes; family Claroteidae; genus Chrysichthys; species Chrysichthys cranchii. The sequence goes on from JAQMCW010000009.1 coordinate 12,425,418, forward strand.
AATCTCTACCAAAATAATAAATAAATAATAATAATCCCCATATGATTTCGGTCAGTGGTGAAATGTCCTGATGTTACAGTGTCTGGTGTTGCCTCTGTCTTTTGCAGACTATCCGCTTCAAGTCGTATTTGTTGAGCATGGGCATCGCCAATCCCGTAACCAGGGAAACGCACGGCTCAGGTACACACTACCACATGCAGCTTGCTAAACAGCTGGGAAACATGCTACAGGCGCCACTGGAGGTAAGACTATATGTGCATGTCTTTGTATTTAGAACATGTTAGAACCGAACATTTTCATTGTATACATTTATCAATGATCTCTTTTATAAATTACATGACCAATGAGGGGTAGCACGGGGGTGTGCTGGTTAGCACTGTCACATCACAGCATGAAAGTCCTGGGTTTGATCCCCGTGGTCAACCTGGGCACGTTTCTGTGTGGAGTTTGCATGTTCTCCCCGTGCCTGCGTGGGTTTCCTCTGGGTACTCTGGTTTCCTCCCACAGTACAAAGACATGCACAGAGGGGATTAGGCTTTTTGGCTACTCTAAATTGCCCATAGGTGTGAAAGTGAGAGTGAATGGTTGTCTGTCTCTGCGGTGGATTGGCGACCCACCCAGGGTATACCCCGCCTCTCACCCAAAGTCAGCTAGAATTGGCTCCAGCTTCCCCCCCGCAACCCTGAACAGGATTAAGTGGCAGAAGATGAGCGAGTGACCAATGAGTTCCTTGCAACACCAAGATTGAGTTGTAATAATTTTTGTAAATTATAACTTGCATACTTTCCAGGAAATGCTGTTTCTTTAGGCCATTCCAATTAATGTCCTTTTAATATACTACAGCTCTTTATAGTTCCTTTTCTCTTATTCTTCCAATACCTGTGCTCTCTACAGGAGCGAGGGGGTATGATGGCCCTCACGGAGGTCTACTGTCTAGTGAACCGAGCACGTGGGATGGAGGTAAACTTGCATGTCTGTCATGTTACATCCATCTATGCATATTCCATTTTATTCAGGGTAGTAGATGAAAATGCAGCCTGAATGTATGTATTGTAAAAAAATAAAATAAAATTAAAAAAAATAGAAGAAAGAAAAGAAACGATTATGTAGTGATTTCCCAGCAAACAGTATGTTATGGCCAGGTGCAGTTATTAATCTGAATCTTGAATCAGTTGCCTGAGGAATAACACTGTGAGAAAGACTGTGTGGTTATATGAAAATAATCAGTGCTGAGATTATTGTTTTTGACTTATTTTCATGTAACAGCAGTCTGGAGTGTGTGAATTCAATTGCACTGTGGGATAATTTTAGTCCTTGCCACAGACCAAACAAAATGTTACAGAATAAACAAGAATACCTAAATCTTTGTGGTATCTGTTAGAACTGCTCATTCTTAAATCCTAAAGTGACTCTAAGGAGTGCTTTATTAAAGCCAGAAGCCTGTACTACGAAGAGAGTTTAACATACCCAGGATTTCTTTCAGTTATCTGGCTTCACTAACCCTAACAATTGAAGTCTCGCTAAACGGTATCACAAAGCTGGTTATCAACTCGATTAGTCAACCCAGGTTTTTCCAATCTAGATGTATGCGCGTGCACATAAAAGAGGCGGGGTTTGCAGCAGATGGCCATTCACAAACATGGAAAAGAGTACCAGTAGCAGAGCGCCGTACTTCACAGCCGAAAAGCAGACAATTATTTTTCTTAATAATTCTTTTTTTAAAATTAATAATAATTAATTTTTTATATATATATAATTAATAAAATAAATTAATTTAAAAAATTCTTAATAATTCTTGCTGAGATTTTCAGCTTCATCCACTGTATACATGAATGACCCACTCGCAAAAAAACGCAGCGCAATGCATCCTGTCTGAGGGACAGTAAGCGCTCGACTGCATTGTGTTGCATGGGCAATTTGCGGTTCGAGGAGATCACACAGATATATAAGTGACGAGGACAAAAATCTGTAGCGTTCCAATAAATGTTCATCGGGAAAGGCCAGAGGGTTCTGCCTGTCTCTAAAAACCCTCGCCCTCCTCAGAGACCCTCTCACAATCCCCGCACCGAGCTCTACGGGATCTTCAATAAAAGGACAAGCTATTTTCAAAAGAATTGATTGGTCGGAAGGCGGGGCTTTCATAGGCGCTGATCTCTTATCTGGAACATAACCTGCTCCGGAGCACGTTAGCTGTTCAGCCTAAGTTACCATGGTGATGTACCCCGGTAAAAAGTGAACCACCTTCGTAGGATGGAAAACCCAGAGTTAACTCTGAAGTTATCATGATAAGAACAAATCCTGCTTCGTAGTACTGGCCTCAGGTGTACTTGGAGAGTAAACATTTTAATCTTATATGGAAAAAAGACTCAGACAATGTTCGAATTTATTGTAAACCATAAATGTATAGAGTGCTACCAGTGCTTAATCACAATGATAAAGATAAAGATTTCCAGTTAGTTTAGATCTAGTTTATTCCAGTAAAATTGTAATGTGGGTTTTTCCGTATTTTCATAATTTAATAATAACATTGCTTGTTTCACTTGTGTATAATCCTTGTTTAGCTTTCCAAGTATTTCATTTTAGAGTATTTAAAATGAGATCATTGAGACAAAAATGATAAAATACACAGTGCCCAAAGGAGGGGTGACCTCATGTCCCAGGCAACGCTGGCATTAAGAGTAAACACTAATTAGAGTAGTGAGTAATGGAGGAAGGCCCTGTTTATCTTCTATATCTGTATACACACAAATATATAAAAATGTATTACATTTTCAAAGCTTGAATAGTTTAGGTGTGCTCTCAGGATTGTATTTGTAACTTCTCACCTGTTACACATTATGTTTAACTATACAGCCATTATGTTTAATTATACAGCAAACATGAATAGATAACAAAATTATAGGCTGGGTAAGCTTTGAAGGAGTGGTGGAACACACATATTGTACTTATTTCCTGCTAGGTAGGAGACTTAAAAAGGTTTAAAAAAAAAAAAAAAAAAAAAAAATCAGTGAATTTCAAGTTATTTGTGCTATAGTAAGAAATCATTTTTTTTTCTGAACTATAGCTTCTTTCTCCTGAGGACTTGGTCAATGCCTGCAAATTGTTTGAGTCTCTGAAACTCCCTCTCAGGTGAGTGTGCACGTGTGTGCGTGCGTACGTGTGTGTGTATGTGTGTGCGTGTGAGTACGGGGCTCACGCCAAAGGAGGTATCAGCGGCTACTTCCTGTCTAACTTCCTGTTTTTAGAGGCCTCTGTGCTCTCCATCTTTCAAAAGAAAACATCCGTTCGCTTTCCCATTCCCACTAATATCACCAGCCTAAATTGAGACACGGTGTATTGGTTGGATACTGCTTCAAGAAGCTTGGCCTAATTTTTGTTTTTTATCATTGCTGTACTTGTGGTTTCTCAGTGGAAGCCAGTACATTATTGTTTGTCTTCCTCTCAGGTTGCGAGTGTTTGACAGTGGCGTAATGGTGGTTCAGCTTCAATCTCACAGTGAAGAAGAGATGATTGCATCTGCTATCGATAATGTGAGTGTCAAGTTTCCATCATGTTTCCACTGTTAAATCACTTAGAGGTAGCCATCCATACCTCAGCCCCTTACTATACATCATGTTTAATTGGGGGTTTGGGAGAGTGGAACTTGGAGCTATGCGTCAACCACAGCCATGTGCTGCAAACTTCTCTCTCATTCCCTCAGTAGCTGCGTGGAAACGAGGCCCTCGGTCCACACAGAGGTAGTGTCTCAGGAAACCTTTTAAGAGTGGGCATGTTTCGGTACAAATCTTTTGTACATATTGAGAACATTTCAGCAAAGATATCAGAAAAAACCCATTCACCCTTTTGTCTTCTCGTTACTGTTAAAGCAAATGTTATTAAGAGGAGCAACAAGATAAAGAGAGGCCCAACCGGATACCATAATGTGTACCTTTTTGTATGGTTATGTCCAACTTTCTACGTAGCCACAAGCAATATTAGCATTATAGGATTGTTCTGGTTACTAAACCACTCAACAGCTGACTACGTGTGGGAGAAACAGCATTATTTATTAGGCATAAGTCACTTCCCCCATTACTCCTAAATATATTTTGTCTTTATTAGTATGACAGCTTTATTAATAGAGTTAGATGGAGACAGATGATTCGCTGTGGCAACCCCTGAAGGGAACAGCCGAAAGGAGTAGTAGTAGTGTGGCAGCTTTATTATCTCAGCCAAATATGATCAAATGTGATGTAAATGTACATTTCTCATGTTTCCATTAAGATTTTTTTCATTCAGATGTTGTGTAGAACAGGTGCATGATAAACCGGAGACTGACCGTAGAAGTGTGACTGACTGCATTTTTAACTTGTTTTAGATCAAAGAACCAAACGCATGTCTGATTAGCCAAACAGATAATTTTTAGATATTGTATATTACAGAAAGCTTCATTAGTTAGGCAGCAGTTGTTACCCTTTAGTATCGTATGTAGTTTATGTATAGTACAACGATATTATGTTTTTGCACTGTTCTATTTACACAAGGTCTCAAAAATGTACTGGACATCTTAAGGTGCAGCTATGAATGTTGAATAAAAAAACATCTGTTTTATTCAGCCATGGTATGAAGACACATGTTATCCATGATGCATGTCTCATTGGTATTTTATGGGACTTCCTTTAATGGCTCCTGTTCCACAGGTGAATGAGAAGGGCTCCTTAACAGCGGAGGAGTTTGCTAAACTTTTAGGACTGTCTGTTCTTCTTGCAAAAGAGAGGTACTGCTTGATGTACATGTTGTATATTCTGTGATATTTTGTTCTAATAGCATCAGCAACTTTCTTCTTTCATTTTAACTCTCAATATCTTTCTTTCTTCTAGACTGCTGCTGGCTGAGAAAATAGGGCATCTATGCAGAGACGACTCTGTGGAAGGCCTGCGATTTTATCCCAATTTGTTCTGATGTACAAGTCTGACAGTCAGAAATAGTCAAATTTTTCTACCGGACTGATTTTCTGCTGAACACACAGCGCCCTACAGACCTCCATACAGAACAGAACTGTTCACTTTGTTGACTGGACTTGTGACAATGAACTGCAGGATGCTCGGTTCATAACTGTAATAACAGTGAGCAGTGTTATTGGTGAATGTTAGTTTTGATTCTAATTTTACTGTATTTAAACCTTTATATATGGGCAAGGGTTTGGAGAAGTCATGCTTTTTTCATTGATTTGGTTCATGCAGGTCTGTAAAATGTAACAATAAAACCCATCACTGAATTAGGTACTATGTAATTTTTTAAGCCCTGTTACTAAATAGTAATTTATAAATCTACCCTTGTGGAGAAAGGAGATGACTGAAGGCATCACTAATGAGACTGCAGGCATGTACAAGTTTCAGGTTTTTGACTTCAGCATGCAGGCATCCAAAAGATAAGTTCCAGTTCACAGAAAATGTATGGCTACCTCCTAACACTGTTACTACACATGGGCTGTTTACAGACTATACAGTGGACCCTTGACTCACGAACTTAATTCGTCCCGAGACTCTGTTCATGAAGCGATTTTTTCGCAACCCAAATTAATTTTTCCCATTTAAATGAATGTAAATAAAATTAATGTGTTTCAGCCCTCAGAATATGTTTTTTAAAGTGTATTATGGGTTTATGTGTGGCAATAAAACAGAATAAAATTAAAATAACCTTAATTATAGAAAAATAAAACTAAATTAGATAAACCGATGATTTTAATGCACGTTACCTTTGAGGTGGATACGTAGTTGCTGGCGTAGGTGGACAGTGGCAGAGGGATACCATGGCGGTTCTCATGTTTTGTGATTATTTCTTTCCTTATTTCAAGTCTTATCTACTTAGGCTTCTTTCTCTCACTACCATTTCCACTTTTCACTTTCTCGGAACCCATAATGAAGGCTTGTTTTGCAAAAATGCAGAGAAACAACGAAAAAATACATTGAACATGTTCACTGCCAAATGCTTGACCGGAAGTGAATGTTTGTGCAAAAAAGCGTGTGTGTGATGGTGGCGATTCTCGTGTTTTGCAATTATTTCTTTCTTTATTTCAACTGTTATACACTTAGGCTTCTTACTCTCAATGAAAAAATGTGTTCAACACATTCACACCACGAGTGCTTGACCGGTACTTAAGGTTTGTGCCGCAAAGTGTGGGTTGGCTGTCTGTACGTCAGTCGAGGATTTGTTCGTCGGTTGATACAAAATCTGCTTGAGAATTTAGTTCAAACGTCGATTTGTTCACCATCCAATGTGTTCGCGAGCAAAGGGTCCACTGTATGTCCAAAACTGACAATCCCACCTATATTGCTTTTTGAACATCCCGTTCGTTAGTCCTCCTTTGCTGTTATAATAAAATTCACTCCTTCTGGACTCTACTCTTTCCACAAGATGTTAGACTTAAAACTTAGACAGTAGGGATTTATGCTCATTCAGCCACAAGAGTTGAGCATTAGTAAGATCAGGCACTGGTGTCAGGTGAGGAGGCCTGGGGTTTAGCTGGCAGTCCATTTAATTGCAAAAGTGTTTGGTCAGGACTCTGCGGGCCACTCAAGTTCTTTCACTCCCACCTTGACAAACCAGGTCTTCACAGAGCTTGCTGTGTGCACAGGGATATTGTCTCACTGAAACCCTGAATGTTTGAGCTGCTTGGTTCCAGTGAAGGGAAATTGTAAAGCTACAGCATGCAAAGTCATTCTAGGCATTTATGTGCTTCTAACTTTGTGGCAACAGTTTGGGCAAGGCCCACATATGGGTGTGATGGACAGGTGTCCACATACTTTTGACCATAGAGTGTATGTTTAATCCTACATATCTCCTTTACAAATAAAGTTATTTCTTTCAGTGTATGAGCTTGGACTAAACCTTACCTTAATTCTTGAAATTAAGATCATCCTTATGTTTGCTTTCTTTAATTTGTTTTTTCATCAGATGATCAGGAGAATGATGAAATGTGACTTAAGCTAAGGTTTTGGTCCTGAGCTTAGGTTACTATTTGTGTGGAGTTTTATATGTTTTCTGGATTCTTGTGGGTTTTCTCCATGTTCTTTGGTTTCTGCTCATTATCCAAAACAAGCAGGTAGGAGGACTGGCTATGCTAAATTGCCCACAGGTGTAAACGAATTTGTAAATATGTGTGCATGGTGCCCTGAAACTGGCATCCCATACAGGGTGAACTCTCCTGTCGCTGCATACCCACTGTTCTGGAACTGGCTCCAGATCTACCACAATCTTGACCAAGATAAAGTACTTACTAGAGATGAATGGATGAATACAATCACATTATTGATATGTTCCTTTTAACACAATTCTAGTAACATATAGCTATCACTATATACACTGTATATGCTGTAATTACATTATAATTGTGTTAAAACACTCAACTCAAAATATGACCAAGCATTATAAAGATGCTCGTCATCATTTTAAAAATATAGACTGAAAACTAAAATTAGGCATCTTTGCCGAACTTCAAATGTCCAGGTTTCGTGAGCCTGTGCTCACTCTAGTGTGCTTCCTGTTCTTTGCTGACAGGAGTGGAACCTAATGTGGTCTTCTGCTGTTGAAGCACATCCACTTCGAGGTCTGACATATTGTGATACTGTGATGCTTTTCTGCTCACTATGGTTGTAAAGAGTTATTATTTGAGTTACTGTAGGCCTTTGTTGTCCACTCGAACCAGTCCGGCCTTTCTCCACTGACCTTGCTCATTAACAAGGCATGTCCAGCTGCAGAAATTTCGTTCATCAGATGTGATTTTCTGTTTTTCCCAATTCTGTATGAACGCTAGACATCAGTGTGTGTGAAAATCCCAGTTGATGGGCAATTTCTGAAGTACTCAAGCTGCCACCAACAACCATGCCAAGGTTAGAGCCTCCAAGAACACATTTTCCCCCATTCTGATGCCGGATGTGAACATTAAAAGTAGTTCTTGACCTGTATCAGAATGATTTTATACACTGATTGGGTGATTGGACAACTGTATGATAAACCTTCTTGTTATGTTGTGGGTCAAACTGACCCATCTTAAAGTTAAGAGATCTTAAAACAAAAAAAATTGTAAGAACATATTTTTTGGGTTATGAAGCAACTTCTGCTTGGCTTAATAAGTGTAATCAACATACAAAATGAAAATGGTTTATTTCACATATAACACCCACCCCTTCCAGACACGCACACACACACATGTTGATATTACATAGATACTATTTGGGTCAAAGTGGAGGCTAAAAGAGGTCAGAAGTGTCAAATACTATTAGTTTCTTCGCAACTATGAGACATATTTCACCCGATTCTCACACACACATAGTTATTAATGGTTGTTAATAGTTAGTAATTGAGTTAATGATGAGATATAAACAATGTTTATTGGGATTTTTTTGGTTTCTTGCCCTTTTGGATAATTAAACATTATTGCTGTTCCTAAGAAACCAACATAACAGGAGGGATAAGCATGGGTCCATGTGTTCCTATTAAAGTGGCCGGCGTGTGTAAGTTGTTTAGTTATACGAGGGTAGCAGTGAATTTATGATTTTGGTCATTTTATATGCCCAAGTTCTGTCCACTCGCCCAAACAAACACATTTTACTCTGTCCAATCCAGTGAAAACCAGTGTGGAAACCCGCCCAGTCTGGCAGCTGTGAGTCTGAGAGCTGCTCCTCTCCCGGGTCCTCCGTAGGCGTCAGTATAGCGGATAAACATGCAGCCTGAGTCCCTCAGCTCCTCTCTCTGTGCTACACATCAGTGCTGTAAGTAAACGGCATTTTATTTATTGTACCACATAGACTCATTTTTAAATGAACTGTTTTTCATCCAGAGATGAGAATGAACTGTGGTCGCCAGTGAGTATTGGTTTGGAGACACAGAAAATATCATCATCAACTCAAGATAAATGTGGAAGCTGAGCAAGCTCTCTGAACAGTTCAGAGAAATAGTTTTCTTTGTATCCCTCTCTCTCTCTCTCTCTCTCTCT
>JAQMCW010000009.1:12446933-12473063 GCA_030068335.1 Chrysichthys cranchii
ATAACACATTGTCATACCATATTATTTCAAGGAAAACAAAATATTGTAATAAAGTGGTGTTATTCTGGTCATATAGTATGTTTTTCACCATGGGTCAAACTGACCCCATGGTACCAAAAATGTGACTTTTTTCATGTTACTACAGCAGAGTTAAAGGAGCTATCCACATTAAAAACAAAGGATGGCAGGAGCTTGTTATTTCATCATGAGGTTTTGGAGCTGCACAGGAATGACAGAAGTATGTGGTGCAATAATGGCATGTGATACAAGGCAAGTGTGATACCACAGGATTCCGATTCTGTTTGCTGCCCAAAACTAATGTGTAACGTCTGTACTATGATGACCGGTACATGTAGTGTTCATAATCTCTGTCTCACACATGCGCGCGCGCACATACATAGTAAATAACACTATTGAACGTCACAATAATTCATAAACCTCCCTGTTATGCATTATAATGACAAACAATAAATTCCTCTTTTTTTTTTTAATCCGGATCAAAAATCCTTTCTGAACTTTTTGATCCAGATCAAAACAAGTCTCTAAAAGTCTCGGACCTTATACTCTGGTTTGAGTTAACGGAATGTTGGGGGAGGTTCAGGACTGCGAGCTTCAGGAAGCACTGATGGGGAATCGAATCTTTTCTTTTCTTATCGGCTCACCAGTAAGAACCGACTCCTTCGACTCCCCCAAGGTTCAGTGCCATCGATTAGCTTACCTTTTTACTTAGAATTTACTCTACCATCTGATTATACTTTGCACTGTGTGTTATGAAATATGTTTCAATAAATCTAATAATTGCAAAGTTCTAATAACTCAGCACACCCACTAACACCCATTACGCCCATAACACCCTAATATTCACGCAGTCCCACACACAAGACTACTTGATCTGAAACTGTTTAAGCATGTATTTCACTTAATTCAACTGTCCGTCTATGCATTTATTTCATGAATATTTAAATGCATACAATAGCCTATTTGTCTATTAAAGCCAACCCCATTCCACATGTTTCCACTGACAGAACATACTCCTTGTTGACATGATTAACAGGTGGCACCACAAATCTGATTGGTCGGAAGGTGTGAATTATGTTTGTATAACAGCACCGCTAAGAACGTAGTTCTAGCTGTAACTTGTAAGGGATCATATATAGCAAGCCAATCATGACTGTAAAATAATCAGGGTGATGCAGGATCAGATATGGTCCTCCAGAGTCTATGATCAAAACCATGTTCATAGCAATGGTCTGTTATTCATAGTAGTTATTTTGCCACCCATGTCTTGGGCCCAGTTTTAGGGACAATTGGCCTCAACAACTCCAGCCCCACAACAGTCACACATTACATAGCCATCACTAGATGACCCAGCGAATAGTTTGTCCAGCAAGACTCTGAATCGAGCCCCCTGCACCTGCTAGTTGACGTGTGATGTTTCCAGTTGATCATGCAAATAAATCTGAGTGGCAGTTCCTTTTTGTGGGTGTCCAATGACTAATGTTAGCTTATATGTTTCGAAGGCAACACTCTTCTGATTCCTCCTCCAGAGCATACATGGGGTCTGTATGTCTCTTTTTTGGGTTGACGTATTGTACTAATGAGTGATGGAGCCGGAGTGGTGGGAAAGGTGTGGAGAACTCTGTGTGCAATTAACCCTGTGACTTTCCTATCTCTATATCTGTGCCATAAAGCACTGCTCACCTGGATCACAGTTCCTCTATTGAAACACTCTACATCATGTTCTGATATACCATCAAGCTTGAGGAACCATGGTTTTGTGTATGTTGTAAATGCTTTATGTGTTTTCAGAGCCACTGCACTGGTTCCTATCGAGGATATCTCCAGTATTGAATTTGTGGGCTTCTGTTGCTGGTGGTACAGAGTATTCAGATTTGCACTTCCTGGCAGGTGGCCACTGTAGAATTCAACGACTTTAATTAAGTCGGACTACTTTTTAGTGCAGATCTTATCCAGGGGTGTCTTATCTTATCCGCGAAGGGCCATTGTGGGTGCACGGGACAGATCTTAAAGCAAATCACAAAATTTCTACTTTGCCTGTCACAATGGGTTGCCACAACTTTCCCAATACTTTTCAAAGAAAATGTCATACTCCTGAGTCTGATTTGCTTGTATACAGAGGTGAACAGCCTCCACAAACAAAATAACTGTCAGCATCCACTCATTCACTCATCTAATACCGGTAATCCTGTTCAGAGTCACGGGGAAAGCTGGAGCCAATCCTAGCTGATTTCAGGCAAAAGGCAGCGTACATCCTGGACAGGTCACCAATCCTCCGCAGGGCCAACACAGAGAGACAGACAACATTCACACTCACATTAATACCTAAAGGCAGTTAAAGTAGCTTATTAGCCTAATCCCCTCTGTGCATATCTTTAGACTGTGGGAGGAAACCAGAGTACCTGGAGGAAACAGAAATGTGCCCAGGTCAACCCCAGGGATCAAACCCAGGACCTTCTTGCTGCGAGACAACAGTGCTAACCATCACGCCAACGTGCCGCCTCCTGCTGGCATCTAAAGGATGATCATTTTTCATTGACGTGTGAGTGCAGATTCCTAATACTGCAAGTGCTAAGATAAAACTCAGGCAGTCACTGGACACTTTTCATGCCAAGATTTTATTAGATGGAGATGTAACTTTCATAACGCTCATGCTATGTGCCTTGATTATTATTAAATAAATTTAAAGGTGACACTAAGTGACCCAAACACAAGGCCTGATTTTGTTCTTGCTGGGTCAAATGATGATCTTACCTGGTGATTCGATCAAATAGTTGTCGATGTCAAAATATTCCACTTTCTGGTCATTCAGTGGGGTCCATCCATACTTTATCTATACTACTTCTCCTTCAAGGTCACTGGGAAGCTGGAACCAGTCTGGAACTTACTTCGAGTGAGAGGCAGGATACACCCTGGTAAGGTCACTAATCTATCTCAGGGCTACCAAAGTCACAAACAGCCACTCACACCTCACTTTAATTTAAAAAACCTAATTTAGAGCATTCAGTTGACCTTATCTGCATGGGGTTGTGGGAGGAAACCAGAGCACCCAGAGGAAAACTCCACACAGAAAGGCAGGCCCCAGGTGGCCAACAGGTCTGAACCCAGGCCCTTCCTGTCTCTGTGAGGCCGCAGTGCTAACCTGCACACGCTTTAGATTCTCACTAGACTCAAATCTTCTCGCTGTGCCAATTCAGTCACAATTCAGAGGTTAGATTATGCTGTATCAGACGACATTAGCCAGTCGTGAAGGCAAAATACTGAGGAAAAAAACAAATCACAGGATCTGTTTTGTGCTTCTTAAAAAAAAAAAACGCTCTTTAGAAATACGAGTCAGCTCCGTTCAGCTAAAAGAGCCGATTCGAAGAGTCGACTCGTTGGCAAATGACACATCATCATCATCGGGAATGTTTCTCCGCTGTGTTTGCACAGAATATGGGCGGATAGATGTGAATATGTGGACTGGAGGAAGGAAAAACCTTTGGACCGTTTCCTCTGTCACGGGATAGTCAGGCCATCGTAAAAAATCATCCGAAAGGTAGGACACAAACAGCGGGCAGAGCCTGGGTTTGCGCCTGAGCTCCTTTATGAAGCTTTTGGGGAAGCAGGAACAGCAGGGAAAGCCAAAAGGAGCCCAGAGGAACTTTCCGATGCTCTCTGGTTTGGATCTGCTCGCTTTGGCAATTTTGGTGACCGACCTAGATTGAGTTTTAAGATTGAGCAACTTTAGGATTTATAGCACTCTTTTTATCACGCCTTTAAAAGTTAAACTCTAAGTTTAGTGTCATACTTGAGTTGTTTTGCTTGCTGAACTGTTCACTTCTTCCCATCTGCTGCTTGCTTTGGAAACAGGCCCCAAAGATTCAAGTGTACCAAGGGAGCATGCATGTTTATTAACTCTCAGTGTTTCCTCAGCTTTTGAAAGCCATCCTGGGCACTTTGAGGCCATTTTGAGGTAAATGTTTGTCACATGGTTTGCATAACTTTAGTGATAATGCAGTTTTGTGTTTATTTGCCCAAAGTTTTCCTCTCTTCAGTAACACTTTCCTCTTTAATGTGTTTAACTATGACCCCTGAAGCAACCGATCATACACTTAAATGTAACTGGTTTCTTTTCATGGAACAGACTAGGAGACAGGAGACAAGGTTTTTGTTTGGTTTTTTTTTATTTATTTTTTTTATTATATAACTCTCTTAAAATGACAACTGTGCATTATAATCCTGGGGTGGATTCCAAAGATGTTAATGGGTGAGTGAACAATGTTTAGTGCAATGACTTGAACCTATCCACTGCTCATGACCTTTAATCTTCCCTTATGCGGCGTCAGCTATTTTTCAACCCCAGTATGCATCACGCTTCTGAATCTAAGCCTCTGCTCAGTGCAAAGTGTGATCACAAGATGTAACGTAAACCCAATCAGCGATGCCACAATGATGGGATTTTAAACAGTATATATTGTGCACTTAACCTTAAGAGTTCAGCTGGCTCATGCTTACGTGAAAACCTTTATATTAACAATAGGGCTGCATGATATGGACAAAATACTACAAAGTGGTCACGTATTCCAAATTGCTAATTCTTGAAACGAACCCTGAATGTAACAGGGTTAAAGACCGTCCTGAATTATTTTGAGCGCTCACCTGGAGAAATTCATCAGGAACATGCAACAAAATGTTGTGATTTAATTAATGACTCATTTGCATGCTGCAAATTTGTATTTGTGTTCCAGAGGACACCATTTGTTGATGCAGAAACCATATATTGTGCAGCCCTAATACACACTTCTGGGTCAATCATGTTACTAAGGTGCTACATTATACTCACACTGATACTAAATTGGGGATTTTTCGTGGAAAATCATAAACTGTGCAGTTGCACAGTACTGATCCTGCTGTAAGAAGTTGAATTTAATAGGTTAGTCATAGGCTTACTTGATATTTGTGTTTCTTTCTTTGGTTAGGAACGGTGTGATGGAAGAGGCAGAGGTTCAAATTGATGATGGCAAAGAGGAAAGTGAGGAACCAGACACCATGTACTAGTAAGAAGCTGCCCTGCCATCAAGAAAATAACAAATGTAGTGAGTGTGATCCTGGCTCATTGCTTATCTGCTTCACACTCTTTTCTTGTTATATTGCAGCCATGTTAGGAAAAGGATAGCTCCTTTTGTGATGTCTTTTGGTTTTCGGTGAGTGCTTTATACTCTTTATATTCTTATACCACAACTGTATCCCTTAAATTACTTTGCAGACAAAATCCTTGTACTGTTTAAATGCCACCACTGTTTTATGATGGCGACTGTGTTCTTAAAAATCCTTTGTACTCTCATTTTATCTGTATGTTGTATCCCTCATTTCTTTTGTAATGTGGACGTTTCTAGTGTCTTTGGCCTGGTGCTCATCCTCGTGGACATTATCCTGGTCATTGTTGACCTCTCACTGTCACCCGAGAGCCGTAAAGGTGTGGGGACTACTTTGGAGGCCATCTCGCTTGTCATCTCCTTCTTCTTCCTCATCGACGTGCTTCTGCGAATTTATGTAGAAGGGTTAGTGGGGGGCAGCAGAGTGGGAAAATATGTTCACTTTATATAATACTGTCAACATATGAAGCTAAATAAGGAAAAGAAAAGAATGCTGATCAGTCAGAAGGAAACAGGAAGTGCTGTGGCAGCTGTTTCCTGCCTGACTTTAGCAAATTATGCGGAAAAATAAGAATGCTGCCTGTTGCTGGCTCTTGTTCTGCAGTAGGTTGCAAAATGTAAAGCATGTTCTTAGTCCAACAAGATCAACTTTTAATTTAAGTTTATTGTGTGTTCAAGGATTTTGTGAATTACTTGAGTAGTGAATTAACAGTGCAGTGTTTAAAAGCCCCTACTCTTCATGTTTCAGATTTAAGGTGTACTTCAGTTCCAAGCTGAACATCATGGATGCCTGCATTGTGGTCATCACTCTGGTCGTCACTATGATCTATACATTCTCTGATTTCTCAGGAGCAAGCCTCATTCCCAGGTATGTATACATATTCTATATATTTTTTAAATGTCTTATATTAGACTATGCTGTTTTTTATTTTTATAAAAACCTTTTGGAGTTCTGGATTTGACAGTCTAGAGTCTAAACTGTCCTATTTATTAGGTTTTAGTTTTATGGTTTTTATGGTTGATGGTTTGTGTACTGTATGTTTTGTGAATTTGTCAGTGCACTTGATGGACAAATAATCAGCAACAGGATGGTTGGTAGCACCCTAAAAAGTATTATTTTCCATTAGCAACACTTTAGGAAGTGTTTTATTACTCTTATAACACAGCAATTTGTCAACAGTTGCTGCATCCCTGAAACAAGTTCCTGTTATCACCTACGTTATCGCAGTTGTAAACAGTCACTCCCTCACCAGCCTTTTTTTTTTTTTTAAACTCCGTCTCAAAGTTAATAAGACAAAAAAAATCTAGTTTGTCATATTAGAAATCCTTTTTCTGTGGTGTTACAGGTTGACCTCTGACTGTTACAAGGTTTGACACTGGAGACTCCTTCCATAAATGGTCCATAAATGTCTCCTTACAGAACCCATAAACTATATAAAAGAACTTTTTTTTTTTTTTTTTTATTAAACCTGCTTACAGTTTCAAATGCTATTTTGACTTAAATTAGCTGTACAAGTCTGTGTGAATTGGCTGTTACTATAAAAACAATAATGTATTAGACCTTGAACAAGAGCACTGATATAGCCCTTGCAGCAAGCACTACTATCAGAACTGCTGTCATAGAAAATTAATCAACACCTAGGGTTCAGATTCAAGAATTCAGCAACACTGTTAGTCTTTTTGTCTGTGTTGATGAGCGTGTCGTATTCTACCAACTATCAACAGGGTAGTAACATTCCTGAGGTCCTTGAGAATAATTATCTTGGTGCGTATCTTCCGACTGGCTTCCCAGAAGAAAGAGATGGAGAAAGTCACCAGAAGAATGGTGAGCATCTACATTGGCAAGGGCTGAATTTTCATTCATGTCCTCAAACTTGGTCAAACTGATCTGTCATTTTTATTTCTGAACTTCTCAGGTATCAGAGAACAAAAGACGGTACCAAAAGGATGGGTTTGATTTGGACCTCACATATGTCACAGGTCTTGGTTCTTCATTTATTTCTGTGTTGTTTTTTTTAAAGAATCCATTTATGCTTTTGTCTGCCGACGTTCAATAATGTTTGATCTTTGCTTTTTCAGACAGAGTCATTGCTATGTCCTTTCCCTCATCTGGAAAACAGGCCCTGTACAGGAATCCCATCAGAGTAAGTAAAGTTTTGATGGGAAGTTAACAAAAGTAGCAAATAACACGCTGATATTATGGTATAGAGCAAATAGGTTTATAAAAATCACAATTACATAGCTGCACCACTCGGAAAACTAATTATACATCCTGTTAGGAAGTTGTCCGATTCCTGGACGCTAAACATCTGGATCATTACAAAGTTTACAACCTCTGCAGTAAGTGAGTTTTATTAATCTACTGTGCATACAAATCTTACTAAAAGATGATGAACAATATTAAGCCTAATGTTTGTCTCATTTCAGGTGAGAAAGCTTATGATCCGAAACTTTTCCATTATCGAGTGGAACGTGTGATGATTGATGACCATAATGTGCCTTCATTAGAGTGAGTAATCTGTCATGCTGTCTACTCTTGCTTTGAGGAGCTACAATGTGAGGTAATTGGTGTGTATTGTGTGTTTCACAGGGACATGCTGAGATTCACTGCCAGTGTGAGGGATTGGATGGCTGCAGACTCGCGCAACATCATTGCTATCCATTGCAAAGGGGGAAAAGGTGACACTACATTTTGTGTGGTCCATAAAACTCTGTGTAATATGAGATGGCAAATTTATTTAGTGTTTGATGCACAGGGTGGTTCTAGCAAATCAGGTTGAGATGTCTTTTCTGCTGTGACAGGCCGGACAGGGACGATGGTGTGCACATGGCTAATTGACATTGATCAGTTTGAAAGTGCACAGGTACCTTCTAAAAATAAATGTAAGTTTGTACAGAATTTCAAATGTATGCCTTTTGATTTTCGTCTTGCTTTCATGTTTGGCAGGACAGTCTGGACTACTTCGGTGAAAGGCGCACGGATAAAAGCATGAGCTCGAAATTCCAGGGTGTCGAAACTCCGTCTCAGGTCAGAGTCATGCCATGTCAAGCCCTGTGTACAAGCTGAGACTGTTTTCACAGTGAGATTAGGTCAAATGGCTGCCTTTTTGTAACTTTTTGTAGAGCCGGTATGTTGGATACTATGAGATCATGAAGAACAAATACAACCGGCAGTTGCCCCCACCACAAAGCATGAAAATCAAGAGTTTGCGCATTCACTCCATCGCAGGTAATCATTACATATTTATATTTCCTCAAATGTACCTGTATGTACGAGGGTCTGATTTAGTCCAGATTAGTTAGTACTTCTTTTGTGTTTGCTGTGCAGGTGTTGGAAAGGGCAACGGCAGCGATCTGAAAGTACGCATCATAGTGAAGAAGGAGAAGGTGTTCCAGTGCGTCTGTGCCAAACAGGAGAACTGCACGGTAATACAACCCCAAAAAGGAATGATATTCAAACACATTGCTCTGAATTTGAAGGGGTTTGGTATTTTTCCTATCTGTGTGCCAGTTTGGTGGGAATCACATTGCTATCTGTGTAAGCAATGATTACGGTAGACACAAATAAGATCACTTTGTTCAAGTTCAGATGTTCAGTGCTACAGTTTTATCTGGTAGCACTGGTGCTACAAAAGCTCTATTTTAGGACAAATTAAAAGGATTTTGTCCGCTAATTTCCTAATTGCTACCCTATGGTCAAAATTTCAACTTGTTAGGCTTTTGGGATTACCTGTGTATGCTAGTATTAATCCTAGGATTATTATGGACTTTTTCTCTAATCTGTGGTGCTGAGACATTTCTAAATATAATACTGTCTGTGACTATCATCTGTTCTTTTACTTTTTGAGGTCTTCTTTTATAACGTTTGTAAAGACACCTTGGTAGATGTAGTAAATAATATAATATATGACTGAAATAATCAGTCATATATTATTTACTACATCTACCAATCCTTTTTGGATGGAAACATGTAACCTACATGATACACACACCAATCTTTTACTCTGATACAGCTGTGGAAAATCTTTGCTTTATATTTCTCAAGTATCTTGTACTTCGTATTTCTCTCTCTCTTTTTTTTTTTCTTTCTTTTTTTTTTCTCTCCTATATTTTCCCAGTTGTTCCCTGATGCTGGAAACAACGCAGTGGTGATCAGTTTACAGGACGGCCCAGTGGTGTGCGGAGATGTGAAAGTCATGTTTGAATCCAGTGCTGTAAGTTAGCTCTCTGTTATGATGTTATATAAAATTGTTCATTCTTTTTAACCATGCTTCTCACTTTCCTCTATGCCCAGGGCCTTCCAAAGGGATATGAAGACTGTCCATTCTATTTCTGGTTCAACACTTCATTTATAGAGAACAACAGGTAGAACATTTACATGAAAGTCTTAACAAATGGGAATCCTCTGCCGCTGGATGCTCTCAGTCCTCGCAACTGATTAGTACATTGTTTTCATCATACTTTCTAAAGTTCTGGTCTCACTTACAGGCTTTATCTGTCGAGGGAGGAACTGGACAACCCACACAAGTCCAAGACCTGGGACATCTATAAAGAGGACTTTGGGGTGACAGTGTCATTCAGTGATCCCTGAGGAAAGTTAATGATATGGTACATGCCATAGTTTAACACTAAGCTCATTTTTATAGCCTACTTTAACTATAAGACTTGTCTGAGCCATATGTAGGATTTAGGCCAGAATGTTGTGTGTTCTGTTTACTACTTGTTCAAAAAGAGAAAACATAAGTAAAAAGGTACAGTATTTGGCAACACAGATTGAAGGAACAATTCACAAGTTTCCAAAATGTTGCATTGTTCTTACTACACATGTACTTGGCTGGCAGGATCAAGAGCTTGAATCAGATTTGCCTCTCAAATTCCACAATGTCTTAAATGTTTCAGAATGAATTTTGCCTGAGCCAAAATCTAGGCTTCAGTATGCACAATACACACTAAATTTCCCACGGCATTGTGGGGTTTCACGGAAGTAGTAAAACTTTACATTATGGGTGTAGGCTACTCCTTACATGTTGCAATTCAGCTTAAAGGAAACACTCCATGTTCACTATGGACCTGATATTTAAATACGCTCTTGTTTTATGTCACTGCAAGAGGTTGAGGATGGGGACAGGGATATTAATGTAACAAAAAATAAATAAATACCTGATGAATTAAGTCCTGGTTGGAGACTTTTTTTTTCCTTCCCACATTGGAAATGGAGCTCTTCTATATGCAGAGCTGAAGATGGATCACTGAATGCAAACAGACCAAAGAAATAGGTCTTGGTAAACAGGTTACATTGGGTTATGTGAAGATAAGTTAATGGAATTATAAATAATGGCAGGATTAATGGGAGTTCTCCCCATGTCCGTGTGGGTTTCCTCCGGGCACTCCAGTTTCCTCCCAGAGGGGGAGAATCCTGCTGGGCAGCCACAACCAGAAGTTGCACTTTCAGCTATAATTCCCAGCACTATATACTGATGTCATGCCAGTGATCTAAATACAGCTGTCTCTTCAGTCACTATTCCTACCGACAGACTATGTAGCCAAAAGTTTGTGGACACCTGACAAATCACACCCATTTAGAACATCCCCTACCAGTTGCCGCTTGTTGCCCCTTTGCTGTGATATAGTCCACACGTCTGGGAAGGCTTTCCACTAGATTTTGGAGCGTGGCTGTGGGGATTCAATCACTAGAGTGTTATTAAGGTCAGCTACTGATGTTGAGGGAGAAGGCCGGTGCTGCAGTCAGCATTACAATTTGTCCCAAACGTGTTCAGTAGGGTTAAAGGTCAAGGCTCAGTGCAGGCCACTCAAGTTCTTGAGCATTAGTAACTGTACGGAGTCCTGACCTCAACCCCGCTGAACACCTTTGGGATGAACTGGAACACTGAATTTATTCCAGGCCTCCTTGTCTGACAGCAGTGCCTGACCTCACTAATGCTCTTGGGGCTGGATGAGCAAAAATCCCTGCAACCTTTTCCAAAAGCTTTCTGAGAGACGTTTGTTGGGCTGTATAATTCCAGTTATAAGAAATCTTTCTTCTGGGACATGGTGTTTTGCTGTTAGCTTTAAACCTAACCAGCAAGGTTATGTTTAAAAAAAAAAAAAGAACACAACAAAACAAGTGAGAGAGTACGACGGAGTATTAGGGCCACACATGAAGAAAAGAAAAAATTGCCATGACAAGATTAAAGTCGACATTAAACTCGAAATGTCGAGAATAAAGTTGAAATCAAATGTCGACTTTAATCTCGACATTCATGTTCAAGCAACTTGACCAGTTGTCTTATTGTATTTTGCGATACAACATGAACTCTCTGTATTGCATGCAGGTGGAACCATCGATATTCTTGCATCTGCCCATTTCCAGCAATTTCAGTTTGCAAGAATGTGGCCACTTCTTCCAAGTTTGTATGATTTCTCCTTCTGAACAAACGAAGTTTTCGGCACAACCTTTTCAGCGTCCTTACACTAATGATCACACTGTGGTTCTGCGCTAAAACAGCAAGGATTTCTTTATCGCTAAACCCGATTCTGAAGTACAATTTGAACAAATCATCTACACGAGGCATGTTGAGTCGTTGGCCAATTGATCGGTCTGAGTTCAAATTTATTCTCAACATTTCAAGTTTAATGTCGACATGTTGATTTATTTTTTTCTTCATGTGTAGCCCTAATACTCCGCCGTACTCATTTCATAAATAAATAAATAAATAAATAAAACAAACAAACAAACAAACAAAAAAACACCCAACATTGTATGCAAGTGTTCACCAAGCCTCTTATTTGTTCTTGGTAAGTTTCCCTCAATAAAGCCTCTTGAACAGGATTATGTATGCTTGGCTTAATTTCCCTTGTGCAAAGTTCAGTTTGTGACGGCCGCTCCCTCTCTGCTGATTTACTGCCATTTCAGGTTTTAGACTGGTACAGTGGATTTTTTTATTATTATTTTTTTCCTCTTTCTCTCCTCCCCCTCCCTCCTTCTGGAGGCTAGACTAGCAGGCTAGATGTGTTGGTGGTGGTCTTTTTTTACATGGAGATACTATGGATTACACCTTTTTACATTACATTACTGTCATTAGGCATTTGGCCTTATCCAGGGCGACTTACATTTTTCTCATTTATATAACTGAGCAGTTGTATAACTGTTGAGGGCCATGCTCAAGGGCCCAACAGTGGTAGCTTGGCAGCGCTTGGATTTGAACTCCTGACCTTCCGATCAGCAGTTCATTGTCTTAAGCCCATGACCTACCCCCTGTGTAGCCTTATGGCACAGAAAGACTATGAAGCACCTCTGCAAGTCACTGTGAATAAGGGCATCTGCCAAATGCTGTAAATGTAAGTATCTGTTGATGTGTTTTTTTTCTTCTGATCCGACGCAATGTGCTAGTAACTTGATATTAGATGAAAAACCTGATGTGTGAAGCAGCCAATTGTTCTATGACATTGTTTGTAGCTGTTTGCTTACTGAATCTTGACAAGAAAAGATTGGAAAAACATCACCTGGTCTAATGAATCTTGCTTAGAGGATTGAAGGATGGGAGATTGATGGCCAAATCTGCAGCCTTTGTGATTTAGTCACCTCAACGTGAGCTGTATGGTGGCCATATGCACTGATTACTCATAACGTTAAATTGACCTAGTTAATATTCTGTGGGTTCCTATTATACCACCAGAGCAGCTCTCCTAGCTATGAGGTGAGCCCCGGGGCGACCGGTCCGCGGCTATGTAGAGAGGTGCAATACACGGTTTCCTGAAACTTTACTATCATAGCCAGCCTGAATGTTTCCAGCAACTTGTTCTGTAGTCGCTCTTCTGTGGGATCAGACCAGACAGGTGCTAGATAGACCCTGTTGCTAGTTCATCTGTCATCCTTCCTTATTAACCACTGTTACTGGGAGAAACGGAAGCAAATGCAATGGAGCAGATCTCCAGAGAAAGTGTGGTATGTACTTCCTAACTCTAGGAAAAAGCACAGCCTGGACACGCCAAATATCGATTGGCTTCATTTATTTCTATGTATGAGGCAGAATATTATTGTTGCAAATATTGCGATACAAAGTACTGGTGAGACGAGGGTTGCTTCTCCAAGGTATATCGAGATTTCCTTTTAATGTTCATTATGAACGCTGCCTCTTTTTACATGTTAGGCAGCAGCACCAGAGGGAGTAGCATACAGAGCACGCAGTTTGCAAGATCGGACATAGCGGCCTTGCGGCATGCTCATTTATTGGTCGAGGCACGATTAAAAAAACTGTTAAAGAATTTACATTTGCTTTTTTAATAAAACTAAAGAAAAAACCTTTGCTAAAATAAGGATGAACCCATTTTGCATTAAAAGGGGTAATATTCTGCTAAACAGCATGTAGGATGTAGATTTTGGCAAGTCACCAATTATCCATTTTGTTTTTGTACTGCATTCAAGAAAAGTAGTGTCCTTATTCAAAAGTAATGGCATTTTGCTTGACCAGGAATTTAACGCACATTTTATGGAGTCATTTGTTTGCCGGATGTGTGAGAGTGTAAGAGAGGGACCGTAGATGTAGAGGAAATGCGTGTCTTTTTAAACTCTTTTTAAAGTCTTTTGCTTTTCCTCCAAAGGCCCCTTTTGACTCAATACCGCAGCTGATGATGATGGACTTACAGAACTCATCTCAGGAAACCTGGAATGCCAAAAATTCCAGTCTGATTGTCACAGCTGATAAAATTCCTCGAGAGAAGCGTGCATGTGTGTGGCTTTTATGATCCTAGAAGAACAGGATGAACAGTTAACTGCCTGACCATGTTCCAGCTTGTTCCAAGTGAACATGGCAACATTTCTTTGTTCACTGTTTGTCAGAATGGGTTTGTTCGTTATCTCCGAATGCAATATCGGCTAACAAAAGTGAAAGAACATTACACTGTTACATATCCGTATTGCTGGACCGCTTTGGTCAAATGTCAATCACATCTTTAAATGTAGACCTTTAAATGTCTCTCTTGCTCTCTCCTACTTTCTTTTTAGGGTCGAGGCAATGAAAACGTCGTTTTCCTAACAAAGGAACCGAAGATGCCACCGAAGCAGAAGAAGACCGTGCTGGTGGTGGGAATTGTGCTGGCGCTGCTGGTGGTGGCAGCTGTAGCTGGATTTCTTATATGGTGGTTCGCTGGTACAACTCTTTCAAGATCTTGTAGTCTAATTCATTCCTACAATCCTCTATCACTATATATGTGTTCTATGACACTTAGATACTAAGATGCTTGATTATTGATCTGACTGATTTATTAGAGATTGGTACAAAGGCAGTGTCAAAATCACTAAGACTGACGGGCGCAGAAGCAATGCCTTCTCTAAAACTGACAGGAATGGAAGATGTGCCTCTTTCACAAAGACTGACTGGCACAAAGCCCATGTCTCAACCGCAAAGACTGACAGACATAGGGGCAGTACTGTCTTTACTGAAACAGACTGGCACAGAGGCCACACCTATGCCAAGATTGAGAGTTGAATACTTGTATCACATGACCACTCATACACTGGGCATGCACATGCCAGGATAAACAGGAAGTAGATGATCTGCTCTGCAGTTGGCTACCTAGTGGCAGATCACTTGAATAATACCTCACCTTCTGTACATGTGGGAAGTTGTAGCATGATAAAATGCAGACTTGAACTGCTCAACAGCTGCTAGCAAAGACATCAAGGTCAGCAATGCTTGTAATTTATTTACTGTATGCTGCATTCACCGCTAGTAGTCGGAAAGGGGTCGGCGTGACTAATCAGGGAAGGACGCGTCGTGTCAGATAAGACCCAATCAGGAAATGAATGTGGGTGTCTGCGTCATCGTTTCCAAAACTCTGTTTCTGGCTGTCCAACCGAAAATGTTTTCAGACTAAAATGAGGCCAGTAGCATGGAGGCCAAACGCTCCATTATATCCGCTCGAAAACTCTGGTAGTATGGATGCCAGGCCTAAACGTAGCAAAAGTGATGTGTTTTAAAACTAATGTGGACTAGTGTGGACATAACCTAATACTGACAGGCATATAAGATGCATCTCCTTCAGGAAGACTGACACCTACAGAGACCATGCCTCCTTCAATAAAGAATGATGGAGCACATGGAGAGTACAGAGAGAAAGAAAATGAGAGGGAAATGCTCAGATGTGACTAAAATAATAGTCATTATTTTATATACATATTACATAACACAATTCTTTCCAACTCTTATTTACGCCCCTGCCTGCAGATATAACCTGGCATTAGAATCATCCCTGAGGCTTTTGTTGCTAAATTTAGTATCAGTCAATTAGTATAAATTAGTAGTATCGTTTGTACTGGTCAACAAAGGGAACAGATTTGCTATAAAAAGGCATTGGACAAAATGGTGCTAAATGCTAAACAGAACAGAAGGTTTAAGTAGCCTTATAAGACGGTGCTGCAGAATCCTTGATTCTGATCGGTGAAAAGAAGTTGAATAATGTTCTGTAAAAGTAGCAATAAGTAATACTTTCTGTAGTATGCAACTTTAAGTTGAACTATAAGTTTGTATCAACTTGCTAAGTTGTTTCTGTAGTAGCTAACTAGTGGTGGTGGTAATAATTGTCTTGGATTATGTGGTACATAATTAGCTGCACATTTTCTGCCTTTCTGACGAGCTGTGATTGATCAATTAATTAATTTTTATTTCTTTATCAAATTAAATTTGAGAGAAAAGACAAAGACTGGTGAGGGAACAGATGTGTAGCTGCCGCAGTGCAAAATTCACCCCATTTAAAGGAAACTGCTGCTTCTCTTCTTCCAGTCAAACCCATGCGCCAGCAGGAACGGACATCTAACGCAGAAGCCCAGCGAAGTTTGGGAACGCAAGTCTTCAGTGGAGAGATGAGGCTCGTAGATGCCACTTACAAACCTGAATACCAGAACCCCGAGAGCGTGGAGTTCAGAGAGACCGCTGATGCACTGCAAGACATTGTGAGTTTCTGTAACATCACTCCTGTGCTTGACAGTTCTGAACCCTCAAGTACATTTGAAGCAGCTCTCAGACTCGAACCGAGTGGAATATACAAAGAGTAGGCAGAAACACTTAATTATACAGAAATACAGAGTGGTCCCAAATTCAAATGATGCAGTCAGTGATGGTCCCACAGTGATGAATAGTTATTGGTTGAGGGTGCACGTTGAACAATTGGGCATAAAGTCAGTAACTCTACTGCTACATAGTGAACTACATGGTGGATTCTTGAGCTGAAGTAGCAACTAACTGTAATGTTGCTATTCTGAAGATTGTGTATCTTTGTGTCTTTTTATTAATTAATTAAAAAAATTTTTGTGTGTATACTGTACGTGAGGGGAAACCTGTGGTTGATAAATTGGTCAGAATTAAAATCAGTGTCTATTTCTTTCCAGCAGAGGGCGCTACTGATATTACTTGGGAAACATGGCGTCCCTCCTTTTATTTATTTATTTATTTATTTATTTATTTTTATTATTATTATTTTTATTATTATTATTACATATTTTTTATTCCGGATCACAGCCCATTTGGGTCAAAGACAAAAATGGTGATACATTTATGCATATTAACACTTTTCTGTAATATGAACATCCTTTGGAAGTGAAAAGAAAAGACGCCTTTAACCCATTTACACACACATGGGTAGAATATTATTAACTGTACTACTAAAGTACTATTAGCAATTAATACTGATTACTCATTATGCAAAAAAGCCAAAAAACAAAAACATGTATCAAATAATGAAATCTCAGCCCCATTGTCATGATAGAATGAAAACAAAATATCTCTTAATTTATAATTGCTAGTTTATAAAATTCCAAGGAGCCTCCCTGCCATGACAATTTAGTGTATGTACTGCAAACTGTTCTTTGTGTCTTTATTAAGATCTTAGGTGGAGTCTTTGCTCTTTTGGGTCAATTTGGGATTAATTTAATGACGATCCTGGTCTGCTCCTCCAAGTCTGACTGTAATAACTGACTCTGTGGCATATTGCTCTGTTTAACGCCCATGCAAAGCTGGTATTATGTTTAGTGACTGCAATATCGGTCATGGTTACAAAGACGGAGTGGTTCCAAAAACGAGAGTTTTACAAATGCATTTTTTGGGGTCAAAGGCTGACAAAGTCGAGCTTAAGCCCGTGCTGACTTGAGGGCAGGGGGTCAAATGACTCTTAACATGTCAGTGCCTTCAATATAAGTATGTACACAACGAATAAGTACGTATGCAACAGGTATCTGTTTTGCTCAATGATCTTCTAGGTGACACACACCAATGGATGTGGAACATGAACAGGCGCCTTAATAATAAGGCACCATTTTGCTGACATTCCTTTTTCAAGGCCATCTGCGATTTCTTAAAATCATGAAGTGCAGCTGAAGTGTCTGCGTTTTGAGATCTCATCGGAATGCTTGGCCTTGTTAGGAATATGTAAAGTCTTTCTTTAAAGTATAGTGCATTTGTAACAGTTAATCTTAAAGTGACTTTTTTGGAAGATTTTAAGTGGCTATTTTACAATCGAGCATAGTTCGGTACCAGTAATTTCTCTGGAAGTGGTGTTTTTGAATTTTTTTTTTCCTTTTTTTTCTTTCTTTTTTTTTTTTGATTGCAATGCATCACAGTGCCAGTCGTAAAGGGCCGGAGTCCAGGAGCACACTACTCTACTCTAACACTTACTAAATCCAGTAATAAGCTGCTGAGGTCAAGCAGGTGCCTCGGAGCAGAGCAGTGAATGTTCAGACTGTGCTGGACTCTGGTCCTTCAGCACTGGATTTAATGACCCCACTTATAGAGGCTGCTATCATTTAGCTACAGGTTCTGGATTATGAATTCAGGGTTATGTTGCTGTACTATAAGTCTCATCTGGTTTGGCAGGTTTTCATGTAGGCATGTACTGGAGTAAAACTGAACTAACTTATTTCTTTTCTTTTTTTTTTCCTCAATGTATCTTGCTGATACAAAGCACAGACTGGTGCACATCCAGCACTAATTTTATCAATGAAAATATTTAAGATTCGCGGGCAGGCATCGCTGGCAGGCCAGCGTAACTGCGTATGAGGAACGATACGTTCGGACGATGCCGGGAAGGACGCATCACTTGCGAAATCTCTGTTGATTATGCCCTGCCGAGTAAATATGGAACAAAATAGCTGGCTCGCTCTGTTTGGGTGGACAACCTAGCTTACTTCTCAAGGGAATTTGCTACAACCATGAGAACTATTCTTCAGCAAAAATGTGTTGCAGTATGTTACTTTCCCTGTTTAACGTTCCTGGTTGTAGTTGCCTATCTCATGACTTTCACAATGCTCCTGGAGTGTACTAGTCAGGACACGTACATGCCCACACGATACAGTACCATGCAATATCACAGTTACTAAGTGATGCAACGGTAATTGTAATGAAATGAATAAGATGAGCTTTTCACCACTGGACAGTTGTTAAATGTAGTTGGCGTGAGGGATACAGCTACTCCTCAGGTAAATAACATTTGAAGCAGGGAGCTCCCATACTTCGTAAACATTCAAGACATGAGGAATTCATGCTTTATGTTTCCAGACAGCAAGACAGTTAATATTGGTAATATTGCACTGGATGTATAGATAGATGCATCATCATCATAAGTGTGGCATGGTGGTGCAGTGGTTAGCACTGTTTCCTCAGACCAAGATGGACCTGGGTTTGAACCCCTCGTCTGACTGGGGTCTTTCTGTGCGGAGTTTCTGTGTGCATGTTCTCCGGTGCCTGTGTAGGTTTCCTCCAGGTGTGGCGGATTCCTCTCGTGGTCCAAAGACGTGCAAATTGGGGCAACAGGCTACTCTAAAATGCCTGTAGGTGTGAATGTGAGTGAGAATGATTGTTTGTCTCTGTGTTAGCCCTGAGATAGATTAGCTGCTCTCCTTTCACCTGAAGTCAACTGGGATTGGCTCCAGCTTCCTGTTGACCCTGACGGATAAATGGCATAGGTAACGAATGGGTGAGGATTAATTAGACTAATTGCTGCAGACAGACTGAACATGCTCGAAAAAAGGGTTCTTCAAGATTTTCTTTGTAGCTCTATGTAGCTGTATAGTTTGCAAACCTTACTGATGTAGAGTTGTTCTGTTGAAGAGTTTAACCTGTAAGTCCAGAACCTTTAAACAGTCAACCCGCTCCTTCCCAAATACAGAACCATTAAGAGCTCAGGATTCGACATGTAATGCTGCACTGTATTGATTAAAGTGAAAACTGATACCATCTTTAAATTGTGAAAGAACTTGAGCTTAAGGTTTAAAATCTTTTAATTGATTGAGCCTGATCACAATAATGTATTCTTGTCGCTGATATTCTAAGATTGATGCTAATGTTAGTGAATTAAAGTTACAGAAGGGTTACTTGCATGCAACTATTTTGTAAGCTCAACTCCACATATGCAAGTTTTTTTTTTTGTTTTGTTTTGTTTTTTTTTTTTTTAACCAAAAACCTCATTCAGGGTCAAAACTAAACATCTTAAAATTACTGAAGTATTATTTTTCTTTTAACACAGAAGCTTATTGCTAAGGTCTGTATTTTCTTACACTGCTCTAGATCACCCTAAAAGTCTGTTTTTGAAATTGCAGCTCATTAAATGTGCATAAATTTGCACATGGTGACAACGGTGGCAAGTGGCAAAAAAAAACAAAATTGGCAGTGATGAATATAAACCACTTTCTGGTCATTTAGTAGGAACCATGAAGCTGAAAAAGGAAAGATCACAGTAAAAAGATGTCTCGCTATAGCTTTGTGCAGTATTTCCCAGAGTCAGATCTCAGTCGATAACACTTAATACTTGGTAGAGGTGTGTGGGAAGCTAGAACAGAGGAACTATATGAGAACCTCTGACCGAGTGACGGACCTGTCCTGACCCCTAATGATTTTCAAACAGCACTCGAAGTTAATTCTGACAGCACTAAATTGAATGCGCATTGTTAGCTGATCACAGAAATTAGCCACCCTTCTCAGGCCAAATGATCACTTAAATAGCAGTAATTAGTACTTCTCTTAGTAATTATTTCCTCTGTGTTAATATTCCCTCTAGTCAGAGGAACACTAAGGAGATTACAACAAAAAAAGGCACTATTTAGCTAAATTCCAAGAAGTGCACTTGAGCCCGTGCTGACTTGAGAGTAATTTGACCCCCTGCCCTTAACATGTCAGTGCCTTCAATATAAGTATGTACGCAACGGATAAGTACGTATGCAACAGGTATCTGTTTTGCTCAATGATCTTCTAGCTGACACACACCAATGGATGTGGAACGTGAACAGGTGCCTTAACAATGAACACCATTTTGCTGACATTCCTTTTTCATGGCCATCTGCGATTTCTTAAAATCATGAAGTGCAGCTGAAGTGTCTGCGTTTTGAGATCTCATCGGAATGCTTGGCCTTGTTAGGAATATGCAAAGTCTTTCTTTAAAGTATAGTGCATTTGTAACAGTTAATCTTAAAGTGACTTTTAGAAGTGACTTTTGGAAGATTTTAAGTGGCTATTTTACAATCGAGCATAGTTCGGTACCAGTAATTTCTCTGTAAGTGGTGTTTTTGAATTTTTAAAAAAAAATTTTTTTATTGCAATGCATCACAGTGCCAGTCATAAAGGGCCGGAGTCCAGGAGCACACTACTCTACTCTAACACTTACTAAATCCAGTAATTAGCTGCTGAGGTCAAGCAGGTGCCTCGGAGCAGAGCAGTGAATGTTCAGACTGTGCTGGACTCTGGTCCTTCAGCACTGGATTTAATGACCCCACTTATAGAGGCTGCTATCATTTAGCTACAGGTTCTGGATTATGAATTCAGGGTTATGTTGCTGTACTATAAGTCTCATCTGGTTCGCCAGGTTTTCATGTAGGCATGTACTGGAGTAAAACTGAACTAACTAACTGTTATTTATTTATTTTTTTTCCTCAATGTATCTTGCTGATTATAAAGCACAGACTGGCACACATCCTGCACTAGTTTTATCAACAAAAGCCATGATGATTAAAAGTACCGGTGCTCCCCTAGTTATGATGGCCCGCCTTATGATTTTTCGAAGTTCTGATGACTTTTGGGATACGCTAAAAATTGTAAAATATGTAGAAAATATTTAAGATTCATGGGCAGGCATTGCTGGCAGGCCAGCATAACAGCATATGAGGTATGATACGTTCGGACGATGCTCGGATATACGCGTCACTTGCCTTGCGTGATGCCTCACTCTCTCGGAGTTAACTTGTGCATCGGTGTACTATACAGTGCATTACCACATGTTTCTTTTTTGTGTGCTTCAAGAGCTAATTTTAATGCAAAAGCATGTCTTCTAATCCCTCCAGCATGTCTCCTAGAGGAAAAGACTCCTGGGTAAGATAGGCTAAGCAGTGGTTCGACATGAGATATTTTCCTCTTATGATGGGGATATCGGAACGCATCTCCATTGTAAATTGAGGACTACCGGTACTCATTGACAGCCTTTTATTTAATAACCAAATTTCAATGACAACAAACATGAAAAAATATTTGATGACAAATTCTGGTGAAATCTCTGATTTATGCCTTGCCGTGTAAACACGGAACAAAATAGCTGGTTCGTGCTGGCTCACTCTGTTCGGGCGGACAACCTAGCTTACTTCTCAAGGGAATTTGCTACAACCGTGAGAACTATTCTTCAGCAAAAATGTGTTGCAGTATGTTACTTTCCCTGTTTTAACGTTCCTGGTTGTAGTTGGGTGTAGTTGCCTCTCTCATGACCTTCACAATGCTCCTGGCGTGTAATAGTCAGGACACATACATGGAGTTGGTTTGAACAAAGTAACACTTTTGAATGAAAATAATCCATCACAGTCTCAATCCCTCTCCCCCGTAATGGCCCGGCATAACGTACAGAACACCTATCACAACAAGTGGTGTGAAACTGTCGGAGAAAATTATGACTAAAATTACGCTAATATTAAAAACAAGTTCCACTGATTTAAATCTTGACTCAAATAAAACTAAAAGACAAAAATGTGACTAAAATGTACCTTCATTTGCAGCAAGAGATTAAAACTCTTCATAGAAACTCTTTTGCATTACCTAATGTTATCCATCTAGCTAGTGTTAGCATTTTAGATTATTAATATTTGTAATTATGGCTCAGAAATCTTCAAAAAATATTCCAGTAAATTTAGCTCAGTTAAGTTTATCTTAGCTGTGACACTTCTGAACCTGTATTAAAAAACTTCAGTTCTTTTCAGAAATCCTTTACGATTAGCTCATGTTAGCCAGCTAGCTAGTGTTTGCAGTTTTTGTCATGAACGTTTATACACATGAATCAAAATTCTGGTCAGCCTTGCCAACTTGTAGTGAAGGTAATGAGCATTTATTCACCTGTCTTAAAAACTAACCCTAATCTTTTTAGATTAGCTCATGCTAGCCAGTTAGTTAGTGTTTGTTAGTGGTTTACACTATAATATGGCTTAAATCTTTTTGCATTAGTTCACTGTAGCTAGATACTGTAATGTTGTTTTGGTAATTAAATTATTCATTCACATGCAAGTTTTTTTTTTTCCCCATTCTGTCTCTTGTTTCATGGCTTCTGCATCATAGTTTTTGCACAAGCACAGGAATGGCTATGATGGCTAATTTGAATCAGCATGTCATGTCTTAACATGGTTAGGTATTTATGCCATTAGCTAAAATTATGTTCCCTGTATGATGAAGACTGGAAGCAGCGCTCAGGCCCGTGTGCCAGTGAGCAAAGCCCACAACGCTAATTATTTCCTTCAGCTTCTGGAGTGCAAAGACTGCAGAAAAACGGCCGCCTACTTAATCAGCCCTCAACCTGA
Source organism: Chrysichthys cranchii (assembly GCA_030068335.1). NCBI lineage: Eukaryota > Metazoa > Chordata > Actinopteri > Siluriformes > Claroteidae > Chrysichthys > Chrysichthys cranchii. Next base: position 12,469,902 of record JAQMCW010000009.1, read on the forward strand.
ACATTTTAAAGTGTGTGTAGTAATTTTTGTTCTACCTCAATGCCGTTGCATTCTCAATTACATTTGGTCAAAAGGCGTTGATTAAATTTCTCTGATGGCAGCTTTGATTATTAGTATGCGCTGTAAGGCGAATCGCGGGTTTATATTAATGCACTCCTTCTAATACTAATCAGTAACAGCTTACACAGGGATTTGTGTAGCGGACGTGCCGAATATGTGACATTTCTTTGAGGAGCGGTTTATTTAGGATATTCGGAAGGAGTCGCCAATGTCATGGCTTTGTTATTAACGGTCAGAGTTTTCTGACAAGTGTGATGCCTAGGGTTGGAAACCCAAACCCGGTTCCAAATTAGAACTGAATACAAAAGGCAAGTACAGTGGAACCTCTGGTCACGAACTCCGACGAAGACGAACAAATCGGTTCCCGACCATGAAATCTGCCAAAATTTTGCATCTGGTCATGACCACATAATCGAGTGCCGAACAAACACAGCCTCGGCCATTTTCCCCTTCTGCTTTGTATGCGCCAATGTTTTCCCATTTTCTGTTTGCGTATTGCATACCTAACAAAGAGCCGCATGTTCTTTTAATCAGTCTCGGTCAGATGTGTGTTCATTGGCTGTACAGTAACCTCCTCCCCGCCCATCTTCCAGCTCACTTCCTTACCGCCAGAAGTCGGCTCATGCAAGGTTAGCTTTCTTGGTTGTTTACAGTAAGTTTTTGTATAATTAAGGATTGTTCAAACTTTTGATTTTTTTTTTTCCTGTGCTTAAAATTCATTAAAAATATGTTCACAGCACTTTTTCTTTGTGTTTCTCTGCATTTTTGCTCTATAAGCCTTCATTAAGGGTCCCAAGAAAGTGGAAATGGTAGTGAGAGTAAGAAGCCATATCAAACCCGCCACCGCTTCACAGATGCTCCGCGGCACAAACATTCAGTTCCGGTCAAGCACTCGTGGTGTGAACGTGTTCAATGCATTTTTTTTCATTGTGTTTCTCTGCATTTTTGCTCTATAAGCTTCATTATGGTCCCAGGAAAATGGAAATGGTAGTGAGAGTAAGAAGCCTAAGCCTATAACAGTTGAAATAAACTGCCACCATATCCCTCCACCACCGTCCGCCTACGCCAGCAACTATATTATCCACCGCAAAGGTACTGTTATATTGTACTGTCACATTTATTGTATTTACATTCATTTCAGTGGGAAAAATTGATTCGGGTCGCGAACAAATTCAGGTCACAGAGTCTTGGAACAGATCAAGTTTGTGACCAGAGGTTCCATTGTACCCGTGACAAAACGTGAATTTCAATTCTGCCTAACGCTTCTGCAGTAACCCTTTTATTATTACAAACAAAAAATAAACATCCGCAAGGACATACATTGCTGTCAATGAGTATATGGCAAGAGAATGGGAGACTCGCTGCTCACACTAGTGGCTTGCTCACCATGGCTGCAACAGGATTTCAAAATACAGGTCCCTTTAGCTCATTTACCCTAGCACGAATGGGATTTGCTGAAGGGAAAATAAAAGTTTCTTTCTAAAGTTATTAAATATTATTTAAATTGGTTATTTTAAACATTTGACCTTTTGTTGAAGCATTCAGAATCAAGAAGTGGAATCGTGAAGATCATTTATAACTGTTAGTGTAAATTTAGCTTGTTCATGGGCGTCCCACAGTACAAGCAACAAAAAATTGAAAAATCTATCATTTGTTCATTAATACTAATTGTAAATGATGGCAGATTGGCATGATATAAGTGGACTAAATAAATTAACGATCAAATAGAGGAAAAAATAATTACCAGTAACAGTGATGGTGATTATTTATCTTTAACAGCAGAGCATTAGTGTTTTATTTCTTCCACATTGAGCACTGCAGCCAGTGGTGGATGATCTGCCTGGTAAGTAGATTTTTCAGAGAGATATACTGTCATCATTTTTGCAGTCACTGACCGTAGCAGTGTGGTTGCTTTTGTATACTTTTCAGTTGTTTTATTTAAGAATAATAGCCATCAGGCGCTAGTGAATTTTAGTTTAAAGCAGTGGTTCTTAAACTTTTTGGGCACGACCCAAATTCAGGTCCGGTGGGTATGTTGCGACGGGGGGGTCGCGCGCCCTTAAAATGTTGCGAGCGGGGGTTGCGCATTGTTAAAATATTGCGAGCAGGGGACTTGTTTTCTCTAAGAAAAAAGATTTTTATTTAGCCATGCCCTCGCGACCCATTCTTGAGGGCCTCAGACACTTTAACTCAGTGGTTCTTAAAAGCATAAGTTTGATATTGGCGTGACAGAATTTGACACACATCGCTCATTTTTTAACATTAGCGATGAGCCCTGCTCTCATTGCAGGTTGCTTTTGTGCTGCTTCAGTTTGCTCTCTTTAACATGGGCACTTTCATCTTAAAAAGGCCAAGCTTCAAACAGACCACACTGTAATCCGACATGTATTTGGGGGGGGGATCTATAAGTAGGATTGCATTAAACCTGTCAGTGGAGATCTGATGGCTTATGTAAAATTTAAATTGGGTCTCAGAATCCATCAGCATTTTTTGGGGGGGGGAGGTTCTGGTTTTAAATGAGGTGAAGGCAGCGGAATGGTGAAGCACTGGGGTGAGTGCTTGAACTTGCGTCTTTGTTTCCATGAGCCAAGCCTTGACTTTCAGAGCTTAAAGAGCCTAAATATCATGAATAATGGATGAGCAATGCTAAGCTCATGAGGCTACAATATGGTGTCTTTGTGTATTTAGCCTTATCTGCAACTTAACCATAGTCTGCATTGTTATTTAGAAAATGTATTTTTATGTAAATTCAGGAAATCGTTGCTGATTTCCTCACACAGTGAATGTAGTTGAACTTTGAGCAAATTGTTGGATAGATATGTACTGTCTGTGGCATAGTGGCACAGGCATACAGCAGGGTCAAGACCACATTGAGAGCTAGATTTTTTTTTAAGGTGATCAGGGAGGAGAGACTTGGTGTGTCCTCTGGAAGGAACATAGATAAGGTGGTGGAATGAGAGTGCAGGAGTCTATACTGAGGAAGAGGTTAGCTAAGAAGAAGTGGGACACTGAGAGGACTGAAGAAAGTAGACAGGAGTATAGGGAGATGAAGCATAAGGTGAAGGTAGAGGTGGCAAAGGCCAAACAAAGGGTGTACAATGA
>JAQMCW010000009.1:12477040-12487682 GCA_030068335.1 Chrysichthys cranchii
CCCGGTCACACGCCCCCGCGGCATCACACCGGAGCGCGCCCCGCTATCTGAGAAGCACTGTGTAATAGCGTTAGTAATGTTATATAAATAAATAGGCGACTAATCGACCAATAAAATTGACGTCGACTAATTTTCATCGTCGATTACGTCGACTAATCGCGGCAGCACTAATTTATAGTTATTATAGTGGCTCTGAATTCATCCCTTTTGGACACAGGTGTTGAAAATGTTGTACTGGAAAGATATGCACACTGATGCTTTCAGTGAGCTGGCTAGTTACAGTTTTCCAATACTATTCAATTAACACTAAATTATTTATAATTTCTAAAGGTGATCCTTTATTAAGCTGGTGTGTAAAAAAATAAAAATAAGAGTGGATAGAAACACGATTCACCCATATTCATACGTTTGAAATCTGCTGTCAAAATTTCCAACATCTAATTACACAAAATTTCAACCTTATTGAGAATCTGTTTAACAGCATCTGATGATTCACCTCCAATAATCTGGTTGTATTGTACTTACCGCAGAGTCTGCAGAGCTTGAGCAGGCAGCCAGGGAGCCCATTCCTCTGCCATGGTGTCATACAGCCATCGGGAGGAGTGATTCCCATGGACAAATGGAGGAGGGAAGCTGTTGACCGGTGTGCTCTCGTGGTTGCCCACGGCTGGGTACACGGTAACGTCAGGTCCGAGGTACTTCCTGATGAGCCTGGAGATGATGATCAGCTCATTCAGCTGCTGTGCCCTCGTTTGAGACCACACATTGTGCGCAGGGATGTCCCCAGTCCAGTAGACCCAGTCCCATGGTCCTGCCTTGGCTACATTCTGCAAGAGGTTTTCTATTGTACGTAATGGAAGGTCACACTTGTTGTAGGCACCCCAGTGACCTGCAGCACGGTGCATCCAGTTGGCTCTACCAGACTCGTTCCTGCAGCACAAAGGCTGTTTGCAATCAGCCGCGCTGCCCTCTGAGTACTCGGCATCCCAGTGGATATCAGTGAGGAAGAGGACCCTACTCTGAGGCGAGCCAGGTTTGGGTGGCGATGGGGGGACCACTGGAGGTTTGGGGACATGGGGCAGGGTGATGTTCCAAGGCGCATAGATGTCAAAATGGCCACATGAGGGTCCCACGAGCAAGGCGCAGGCCTCTGATGGCCACAGAAGAGACTCCTGGAGGGCGCGAATGAAGTCGTCACGGAAGAGCTCTGCAATTTCCCGGCACACATTCTCCTCTGCTATGTGCAAATGGGCACAGGCTTCTCCCACTGCACGAGCCACATGCTCCATGTTCGTGTCACTCTATAAAGAGAACCAAGGCCAAAGAAAACACCAAACACGTTTGAGAAACAAACAAGTTACAGGCCTAGGAAAAATAACAGACATGCACAAACACGCAGGGTTTTAAGGTCTCACACTTCACACTTCAACCCTGAGGCACAACGTTCCGACAAAAGCAGTTTGACAAAGTGAGAATGCGGTCACAGTTTCATAGTTTGGGTAGTCATCACGAAACTAAATGTGTGAATAGCTCTTCTTATGTCGCTACAATGGCTCAGCAGCCCATACAGTTATAACAAGAAAATGGTCATCATAACTATATAAAACTGAACGTTACAGCTGGTCAGTAAGAGAACAATCTTGATATTTTCAGAAAGGATTATAAATAACGATTACTTATAACTGACTGGGTACAAAAGTAGCCGACTAAATTTTAAAAATCTAAATTTGTAGCAAATTATCTACTTTTTTTATGTAAAAGGGGAAAAAAGACCCAACATCCTGCATTGACCTTCTCAGTTGTTCTTCTGCTGTCTAACCTTATATCACACCAAGCGATGCACAACCATCACAGTCATTGTGGTCATTTCAACCACAATTTCCAACCCCATTTACTGACACTTCCCTGTAGATCAAATGCAGATGCCACATAACACACACAGTCAGTTCATCAGCTTTTCTCACTGAAGTTTCTTCCATCTGGTCCCAATCAAGAACCATGAATAAAAGATACCTCAATCAGTGAAACCCAGCCAGCAAATATTACCACACAAACATCCCCCTCTTTTCTCATCTGTTAATATACCTGTGTCTGAAAGCCACTTTAATGTTGCCATGTTCAGTAATAATACTGGATGTCTGTGGGTCTGCTGTGTTGTGAACACCCAAAGGGACTCAGAGAAACAAAACACAGCTTTCCTTACCAAAAGGGCAATGTCCACCACGGTGAAGACAGCTTTACACACAGGACAGCTAAGGTTGCGCCAGCTAAAATGAACTTTAAACCGATCCAGTGCGTTTCCAGGCATTAGCCCATCCATGTCCACACCATCATGGAGAGGATAAGACGACCCGAGGGAGGCCAGGAGCAAACCAAGTGCTGTGATCACACACACACTGTTCATCCTGAACGCCGAAAAGGTGCAGCCAGAGCAGTCAGGGGGAGGAAAGCTCGGGGATCTTCTCATGAACACCCGGTTTGGTCCTCCAGAGAGAGAGAGCTGGAATCCCACAACAGTGAAGCGTTCACTGGCTCCTGCACGGCAGGGCGTTTACGACTAAAAGGTTCACAACTTCGTTACGCATGACTTGCGATTTCATATATACAGGAAGTCTAATAACCACCAGGTCGCACTTTTAAACAAATATGAAGCTTCACAACGGAGGGTAGTTACGCAAACAGCGCATGACTACTGAAGTAAACACAACCCTACTTCCTGTCTCCTGTCAACTTCCCGGAGTGTTTGTGCTCCTTGGGTTTAAGAGCCAGGGAGTCAGCTGACTGGTCACGTGATCCTGGTGCCTGACGCCGGTGTTTTGAAATGAACCGTTTAAAGACCAAAAACGCCTCGGCTCTTGTTTTATTAGTTAGACGTAATATTAATTTGTTTTACTTTTAATATATATTTTTTTTTTGTGCTAGTGATAGTCACACGTGAAACACACCACAGCATAGCGTGATACACAGTGAATTACGTATTTCTTCTTTTTTTAATGTATAATAATAATAATAATAATAATAATAATAATAATAAAACACTACACCGAGCTGTTTCTCGTGTTCACGTTGCCATGGAGACGCCCCTGTCAATCATTATGCTCCATTGTGAACAAAAGGTACTAGAAAAGAAAGCTCTCCACTGTGAATGTGTTAGTATCGGGAAAGGAATCATGGTAACATTTTTCAACCATTCATTCATGGAGACCAAAATAGTTACTTACTTACTGGAGTGATATGATGTGACACACACCACACGTTTTGATCAGAAATTTTTACTGATTTTTGTAGCTTTTGGTTATAATGAATTGTAATTATAGATATTTCTTGAATCCCATTAAAAGGATTTTCTATGTTGTGTGTGTGTGTGTGTATGTGTGTGTGTGTGTAAAGGCAAATCACTTTAACCTTTAAAAGTTGTTTATAATAGCATGACACATGTGGGTGCAATATAGATCTGCTGTTGTGTCTTCAGGATAACATGCAGGACAGCACCAGGATTGTTACACTGGTTTACACAGGTTTAAAACAAGACAAACTGGTGAAGAAACTGGTGTATGACACATAAATAACCATTTTGCACGAAATATTCATCTCCAAAGAGAATGTGACCAATAACTCAATAATTTACACACATCAGCCCTTAAAAAAGTTGGTTTTCTTTGACAATGTTTGGTGTTTGTGTGCTCCTCAGGGCCAATCATCCTTCAGCTTTCCGGTCTTTTACTGCCCCCCTTAGGTGTGCTGCAAATGTGCTGCTCTTGTAAACCCACCCTCAGCACTTATCAAGACAAGTCTATCAAGTTGTATAAAATGCCAGACTGGTCTAAACCAATTGTATAACTGTGAAAGAACAGGAACTTGACATGCTGCAAACTGAGATGATTTATCAAACTGTGTTAACTGGTGCAAGTAATGAAGAAACACAGAGTATATTAGGACAAGTCAAGGCTGAACTATGCATACAGAAACGAGGTTATTGACCTTGAGGTTTATAGCCTACTAGGTTTGTTCAATAAAAATACTGTTGGACTCTATATCTATATCTATCGATATAGATAGATAGATAGATAGATAGATAGATAGATAGATAGATATACACATACACACACACAAACAAAATAAGTGCTAGTACCAAATGCACAGCAGAATATCATTTGTTCTTTAACCAAAAGGTACAGTAAAGTACTAAAAGGTGACCTTCGGTTATTGCATAGTGCACCTTAACTGTAGGTTAACCTAATGCATAGTAAACTGGTAACTGAGTGCATATACTACATGCTGTCAGGAATGGGGGTAAATACTGAGGGAAAAAATAAAGAAACTCAAAATTGCTGTAAATTGTGGTTGTATTTCAGAAGCTCTTAAATAACAAATTTTACTCAACTTAATTATATGAAATCTCAAGTTGTTGAACTGTACCATGGAACAATAATATTACCGAAGTTAGAAAATACAGCCCACTTTTTAAACATAAGACTTTAGTCATTTTTTTAACATAAAAACACAAAAGGTACATAAAAGCACTAAAAGCAAAAACAGCAGTAGCATGAGCAACAAATCATTTTGTTTTTTAAACATATAAAATTGAAATGTGTAATTGTACACATATTTTAACATCTACTATCCCTGAGGCAGAAAAAAAACTTAGCAAAATGACATTCACCCATAATTCATCACCACATGCACAGCAGACCTTCCACCAGCAAAAGTACTTCAATATAAGCATACAGTATACAGTAGAACACTAATTGGGTAAAAGTTAAAGCTATAAATTTTGCACATTTTTATTTTCAGTTAAAATAACAACTGAATATCATAACACAGTAACATAATGTACATTTATCTGCATGTACAGAACACTTAATTGAAAGACCTAAGATAAGATGGATCTATTCAATGTATGATATAAGAATAATGTGCCTCTCTGATGATAATCATATGAAAACCTTAAAATATTAGAAAAAGAGACAGGTGTACAAATAGGAGAAGGTATTAAAGAATACTGGAGAATTTTGCAGACAGGTGACAAATTAAAGGGGGAAAAACTGTCTCTGTTATGGTGTAAGAAACACTCTCCTGGCCTGGTTTGATCCACTTGTCCCCTTAGAGGGAAGAGTAGTGTTTATCCCTCAATTACAGCTCCAAAGACTTGTAAAACTTTTGCCATGGTGCACAGAAGTCTTCTGACAGCTTGTGGTGACCCAATACCTTACTACCTTACTTTGACACACTGCCGTTTTTCCTTTATTTACTTTTCTTTAATTGGTAAATATAGGGCATCACTATAGTGCACTTGGAGAGATGAAAATGAAAGAAATGCCTTTTTGCACTAATTTTCCTAAATGGGTTTATGTGCAACACTGGACTTTTAATTGCATTGCAAAGCAGAAGCTCTTTCATCATTGTGACGCTAGGGGGCGCCTCTCTTCTGCAACTCTTCTATGAATGCTGTAGATAAAAGTGTTAATAATCAAATCAAGCTTTCGTTATTCAGAAAAGTCAAGGCAAGTCAAATTAAATGTATTGATGTACCACATTTTTGGTCAAAAATAAAAGTCTAAAGATTTGTGAAATCCTAAACGTCAATAATTATTAATTATTAAAAGTAATATACTTTATATAACTAAAAGAAGTTGTTCTGCTTTCATGAACTGACCTCCAATAATTTCCTCCTTAACTTTCTGCAGTTCCTTGCGCATCTCCTCCAGGATTTCCTGTAACAATGCAAAATCAGTTTCTGCACATGGAAAATAAGGTATCATGGTGCCTCATCAATAATTCATCCAGACATTAGCAATGGTATATAATCTGACCTGCTTTAATTTCTCCATATCGATGCTCTCTTTGGCAGCCGTGTCACTCACACTACTGCCTGGTCTTTGCCTGGCAAAAAGAGACATAAATGGATGCAGGATGAATCAGTCTGTTCATACAGTATGTGGAATTTACTGTATTTTATAGCCATAGCAAAGCGTAATCAGTACACAATCTACGGTAGCTCCAAATGAATATGATTTTTTTTTCAACCCACCCATTTCTAGTGTACAAAGAAGAATTTTGGCACAATCGCCTGTGCTGACGAACGAGTAAAAAGTTGTTTACCTCCCCATATTAAACTTTTATCATGACTTTAGCATATACAGATTTCCATTCTTTTCTCAATACAGGCAAATGTAAAATTACTGTCCAGTCTGCCATACTCTACGTGCACTGCTTGAATGACTTTGCTGCAAAGACTAAACAAAATTCCAAAGATTGCCTCTGCTTTATGCAACGTAATTAATATTTGAGATTCCAGACATGACCAAGGTGCACACAGACAATAACATAAAACATTGAGCAGTCTAAATGACATATTTGCTTTGTCTACTGGTGCTTAGCTTAAACTTTGCTATCAAACACACCCAGACTCAAAACAGAAACATGGCTGTGTTGAATGTCTTGAAGATAGAGAAAAGCTCAGACCATAATGAAGCTCAGAAAGTAAATTAAACGCTAGTGAGAATTTAGCTTAAATAAGCAAAAGCACAAGTCCTTTCATGCACGCATGTACATACACATACATACAGAGAGAGAGAGAGAGAGAGAGAGAGAGAGAGAGAGAGAGAGAGAGAGAGTGTGTACCTGTTTATTGGAGCTGATGCCTGAGCAGGGCTCCTATCAAGACCCTTGGGGCCAGAATTATTTCTGCATGAAATAAACAGTACCATTTAATTCGATTTACACTGAAAATTTCATTCGAACTGCAAAAATCTGTGTTCTTCCTTTCTCTACATTCTCTTACTGTAAGTATTTCTGAGTTTCTTCTCTTTACTCAATACCCAGCCCTAACTTGGGAAACAGGGTAAAAAAGGTAAATATGCACACTTTACCGTGGAAGGGTACTAGACTTCTCCCAAGGCTTGCAAACTGGGGGGGAAAGATTATATGAGAGATTATAAACATTATTGTAAAGGGCTGGTAGAAGAGGTATTTTAAGTCTGCTTACAACTCTGACCTTCCGATTTGTTCTCTGGGGGTGCCGAACTGTCCTGTAAGCAAGAGCAAAAAAAAGTTGATTTCTTTACAGCATTGTATAAAGTATAACTGTAATTATCTATGTTAACATGGACTGTGTACTGAAACCATCCTGGGTTATTTATATTAATGTAAAATTACTGTGCTATCTTCTTTTTTCACCACTGGGGCATCAGTAGCCTTGCGCCTGTAAAGGAAGGATACAAAAAAAGAAACCCTTAGCATAGAACAAACCTCTTCATATTACAAAAGATGTAGGTTTTTTGTAAGAGAGACACAACTGTAGCTTGCTTGTGTAATGCCAGTGTCTTGCTGATTTGGGACGTAGGCCAGTTTTGTGCTGTTTCCGTCCAACTGATGTTTTTTGTGATGAGAAAACGATACGGATGCAGTGATGTGGGTGTGTGCCATTTCTATTGTTGTAAATTCATTATACTATACATGCAATTTGTTGCCATCGTAGAGAAAAGGAATTAGTCGACATAAACATGAGTTTTAAACACCCATTAAAAAGCAGACAGAAACCCACCACCCGCATTTCTACCACATTTTGCAAGTGTTGCGGTGACAGTGCCATGGTCTCATTCATACGTTTGCCCTTGGCTTTGACCTGCCATCGTCTCATTCATATATTCATTAATACCTTAGGATCGCTGTATAACATGGCTTGTGCACTTTCTACCCCTTTTCCTGCTTGTTTTTTTACTACGCTTCAAAAAATCACTGATAATGTGTCTGAGTGTATCATAAGATCCAAATAATTGGAAATGTACAATTTTAACCCTAGAGTGATATTGGAGGATATAAAAAGAAATTTTATTATTAAAAAATGAAAAATATCTGCATAAAAGCTGGATTACTCCATGCATTATTCTCTATGCGTCTCTGCACACTCTACACACTGCCCTCACGTCTCTCCACACACCTGATGCCTAAATTCATTTTGGATTAGGATGGGAGAAATCCATGGGGTTCTACAACCTCACAGAGAGGCATGGGGAGGCCATTTTTTTCTGTTGAAGTTACCAAATATGGCTCTTCACCCAATAAAAGATTAAAATCCAAACACTCATGCGTGTATTTTTTTTCATGAGCGTTGTGTTTGTGAGACTCTCTGTAACATATAGATGTATAGTCTAAAAGTTTCAGACAAGTCAGAAAATACATTTGATGTAAGCAGTGCCATTCAGCTGCTTCTTTATACCATTAAAATACCAACTGATGCATTAATGAAATCTATTTGAATATAATCTTTAAATTGAATACTAAAAAAAAAATTCACTCTGCTGAGACTTTAACAAGTATCTAATGAGAGTAGTTGATCTGACTGAGTATTGACTGGGTATCACAGTAACATGTGCAGGCACACCTCTTGATCTTTTCAGACAAAACTCCTTTTAGGATGACATTTGCAAGACTATCTTGAAAATAGAGGCTTCTAAATATGGACACATTAATAATGAGCTTGCGGTTGACTAACCTCTTTGCGAGAAGTGCACTCATCTCTCCCATGAACCCTCCTCCTCCTCCTCCTCCTCCACCTCCTCCTCCTCCTCCTCCTCCTCCTCCTCCACCAGAGCTGCTCTCTTTTGGTTCTGGAGCAGCAGATCCACTCTCATCCTAAATGCCCAGGGGACAGCCGTTCATTAGCTCCATTTACATCATAGTGAATCCCATTACTCCCATGTTAACATACCTTTACTACTCTCAATACCATTATTACTACACACTTATATACTTATATTAGCCCAACTGCAACAAGCTATGATGTTCTTTAGTCCTGGGCCTTTTCTACTCAGCTCTTTAATAGAAACACCTGAATCATCTTATTTTCTATTTTATTATCGTCTTATTCGAGTTTACACCAAATGGTGTGGGAAAACAAGAAAAACCTTAGTGAGTGGACGGAAATGCCTGAAAGGACAGAGGAGAATGACCAGACAGGTTCCTATTGTCAGGTCGGCCATGGTAACTCAAACTACCAATGGTTTAAATCATGAGAGGAAAAGCATCTCAGAATCCACAACATTTCAAAGCTTGAGGCTTTGAGATTACAGTGGACACATACTCAACAAAACTAGACAGCTGAAGATTGGAAAGAGACCAGGGGATGTCAAAGACGCTGGGATGGCATTTTCACCCATTCTAATGGGGGACACTAACTTAAACTCTTGATCTGTTTCTACATGATTTGATGCATTGTGTCATTGCCAAATGATAAGGTAATTGTATAAATGACCAAACGTACAGGTGTTCCTATAAAAGCCAATGAGTGTGTATATGTATACATTTTACATGCACACCAATACTATTCTACGTTACTGAGTCAGTACACAAAATTTGCATTTGCATAATGAAGCCTCCGAAAACATAATGAATGCTCCTTGGTTTTGAAAAAAAAAGTGCAACAGTCAATAGGCACTTTCAAAGCAGAGGAACGTTTCATGGCTCTTTGAATTGTTGTAGGAAGTAACCCTTTTGCACTGTAGGAACTAAGAATGAGTATATTTCTTGAAATGCCACTTTTAGGAACTTTTTTAGCTCTTACTTCAGAGTAGAAGCACTTGCAGCACAACAGGAACTATGAGTGTATAGTGAATGGTCTAGAGATTCTCTTAGTCGAGCAGTCATTGTTTGTTTCTGCCAGTGTGCATTACAAAAATAGGGTAAAACAGACAGTATCGTAAAAAGAAATGTGCTTGCAAAAAAGTCTACATGACAGTATGCGCTGGTTAACAGATGAGAGAAGCTGAAATCTAAGGTAGAGTGGTTGGCAATCTAAAGTGAAATAAAAAAAAATAGGCTAGCTTAATTTATACAGAAATGTGTGTGTGCTGTCTGTCTCATTATTCTAAGAAATCCATAGGCAGAATCATAAACAAAGAGGAAGCATGCAGCATAAGAGGCAAATGCATGACATGTTGGTCAAAATCACTGAAAAAATCATCACCAATGGATAATTGCAATACACACACACACACACACACACACACACACACACACACACACACACACACACACACACACACACGCACACAGTGGAACTTTGGATTGCGAGCGTAATTCATTCTGGAGACGTGCTTGTAATCCAAAGCACTCGTATATCAAAGCGAATTTCCCCATAAGAAATAAAATAATGGAAACTCATATAATTCATTCCACAACCCACAAATATTTATATAAAAAAATGAAACAATATATAAAATATAAAGTAAAAATCCATAAAACTGTCACGAATCTGTCCGCGCAGAGCGCCCATGCAGCGCACCTGTTCTGATCACTCCCACTAGTGGATGTCAGAGAACTTGCGCCACTAAAGACTACTTCCTGGTTTTCCTCCGCAACACCGCGGCGTGTCACATGGGTGGCAACAGGTGTACCGGATTGGGATTTACTGCAGGAGCTATAAAAAGATTCACGCAAACACACCAAGGTCGCTAAGCAGTAATGGCCATTTTCCACGCTCTTGCCAAGCCTTACTATTCCCGTGTTTGCTTTCTCCGGTTCTGACTAAATTTCTGTTTCAACCCCACCACACCTGACAAAAGCAAAATAACCTGCACTTTACCTTTAAAAAGACTCGTGGCTGGTGTGAGGGAGATGGGAGAGGACTTTCACTTTTGAC
>JAQMCW010000009.1:12489667-12499945 GCA_030068335.1 Chrysichthys cranchii
GGTGGGGACAAATCAGTGATTGCTGGATATTGGTGGGGACGCGTCACCTCCGTCCATGCCAAATCTACGCCCTTGGTTGGAGGTGCTTAAAAAATTGTGAAAACTGTAAAGACTGTAAAGATTGTGTGAATATGCATGACAGTGAACATTATAGGGTTATTTTTACCCTCTGTGGTTTATATGATATAAATGTTTATATATGTAAGAATCCAGAGAGCAATACAGTTTACGTCATCGACAAAAGAGCTAGAATGAGGTAATGCCATGCAGATATTAATGCAGTACATGTTTCCAACCAACTAAATACATTAACAGCTGATGTTTGTCTATACTGAGTGAGTGCATATCAGTGGACCAAGAACAGTCTTCCTTTATGAGCTGTGCTGAGTCACTGCGTGTGGTGATGGCTGAGTTGAGGTTATTGTGCGCACTGCACTGCTGAGTGAGTACCTCTGCTGCTCTTCAGCACTCGGTCCATTTGGTGGAGGCCGAGGGGGAGCTGCGCCTATGAAACAAACAGAATATAATAAATTCCCTCAACACATCGATGTAATGCTAGCCACTGTACAGTACAGTCTCGAACTGACAGACCAACTCAATAGGACCCTAATAGCTTTAGAGTAAAAGTATATTTTGAGTGGTAGGAATAGCATGTCAAGAATTTGCCTCACCGTTGAGCACATCGAGTGCTTGAATCATGGTGCTAGCAAACTGCATTGCTTCATCCTTATTGCCAAAATTTAGGCCCCACACCTGCCGTGTGTCTCGCCACTGGTGGAAATTTGGAGTGGCCTGATTGTACTTTATACCTCTCACAAGTGGGCAGTTAATGACAACCTGAAAAAAGAAATGTAACCAAAAAATATTACCATACTTTTTAAATGATTCAAATCTGTTCATGTAAGTGTGCAGGAAATTGGACTCCTAATGGTTAAGAATGCCACGTCTCACACACGCTGCTTTAACTGGGTTTAGGAGCGGCCAAAAACAATGCAGGCAATGTTTTTGTTTTATTCTTTTTACATGTGATAAAACTACACATGGACTTGGACATTATATGCAGCACCAATAAGATTTGTAACTTGTGTCTTGTTCTAAATGGGATTTGAAAAGCGAGTGATTAAATCTGCTGTTCGTGGCAGTGTGATTCACAGTACTTGCACACAGTCACAGGAAGTCAAAAGTAGACAGCAAACTGTGAGACTGACAAAAAGGAAAAAAAAAACCACCAACTGAGGACAAAAAACGACACTCTACTCTGCTATTTCTCACGCGCATACATCCCTCTGTAAAACGTAGGCTTGCAAAATTAGTACTACATTCTAAAGCTGTTCATGCATGCCAAATAAACTACCATTACTGACCACTGAAAGGAGGAGGTGAAACTTTGTAGTGTTTCTCAGAAGCACTACAGTCATGCAACAGTCATGAATCTTACAAGGGGCAGGTAATAGATCTTCATTTTTATATTAAATGTTTATTGTACACATATATTGTATATACACAATATTTATTACTCTGATACTGTATGCAGTATATCTATCTATCTATCTATCTATCTATATATATATATATATATATATATAGATATAGATATAGATAGATAGACACATATAGATATATAGTGAAGTAGTGACATACAGATAGCAGATAGTGACATATAGAGACATATAGTGTATGACACTATGCCAGAAATATATCACGACACTTAAAGATGTTTTCATGATACATGATATATATATATATATTTACATTTCTTAACAAAGTGCTGTCACATTTAACTTAAAATTATAGGTGAACGTTTGTAATCTTACTCCTTGCCTATAAAAATCAATAAGCAGTGTAATGGAGGAAAACTGCACAAAAACATATGTTAATGCATATTCATTTTATATTACTCTAAATGACTCTGGAGCACATCAGTGTATTATACTGGCGACACATGTATATTAACCTTGACATAATTGACATTATAAAGCTATATTATATTACTGGTTCATACTACATGGCATTACTATCATTAAATGTACTAGGAGATATGATGGCATGGTGCTGATCATTATGGTACAGGTAATAACGATGTTTGCAATCGCACTGCCAAACCCTAATAAACCGACATAATAAACAAATATATTTTTCCAGGATCCCAGCAAGAGCAGCAGCAACTGTTTTGTGCATTCAAACAAACCCTACATCAAGATCAATGTAATAATTGGACCTGAAGTTCAGATTCACATTTCCTGCTGTGCCACATTTATTACCTGCTGGTCAGGCTGCAGTTTTCGGCCCACCACTCTGTAGGTGTTGTTACTAGGGTTTTGGTAGATGTGCACTCTGCTCACAGCCTGAGCTCCACTTCCAGCAGGAATCCAGCGCTTCCCGGCCTCATCGTACATCATGACGGTGGCTCGTGCCTGGCACAAGCTCACTTCACTGAGAACAGAAGAAACAAGACATGTTTAAGCAGACAGAGAGGCGTTTATGATAAAAAAGGATTATGGTATGCATTAACAACTGGTGATGGATACAGGTCTGAGTCAGGGTGATGACTCACAGGTTACTATCATTAGGATTGTTCTCTTACAGGCACATTAAAAAAGATGAAGAAAAACACGCAGGAGGAAGTGGGAGCACGTTTCCCTCTTCCTCTGCAATTGTCTCAACTATAATATTGCACCTACTGACTTCCGCTGACATGACAGGCCTGCTTCTGAAGAGAAAAGGACTTAAGCTCAAAGCTTGCGTAAGCACACTTGCACACATGGTCAATAAGTGTGCACTTTTCTACAATGCTCTAGCTAGCTCTGCTCTCTAACCATAATTACATTGGCCAACTATACCCAACAGAGCTAAAAGAGGATTCGAGATAATCACTAATAGGAAGTTTCGGAAAGAGAGGTGAGAGTAGTGCATGACAATGACACATCGAGTGATATGAGCAGTAAAAAAAAAAATAGTAGTTGCCTTCCTTTAGTGTTCTACAGAGCAAAAGACTTCCTCTTTTGCCTGCATGTAGATGAACCACAATAAATTATTGGTAAGGTTTATGATGGTTCAGTCTCTCCAGCACTAGTGTAGGAAATTGCGGTTCACTGCAGACACTGACTACAGAATGATTTACGTGCACAAAAACACACACACACACACACACACACACACTTAGTTTGGCCTTACTCTACTAGTGAGTACCTTCCATTTACATAATTATTAATACAGCTGAATAATGCTAGGCTTCACCTAGATCTAACCATTTCCTAGACATTACTAACAAAAAGGTTTTTTTCCTTCAAGATACAAAAGTAACCCCTCCATCACACAAGTCTTTATAAGGACGCATAGCCTGGTCCTTACTGTTCGTAGTTGTAAGGTTTGATTTTACAGTTTGTAGTTTATCAAGCTGTATAAAGCAGTGTTTTTAAAGTGGTCAAAACAGTAACAATTACGGATCATGATTATACAATGAACATGCTATAATATAATAGATACTGGTTCTAGACAACTTTATGTGATTGTTCTTACTTTCATGCAGTGACTACGAGACATATTTAGAAGCAATGGAAACAATTTGTGTCTTGTGTCTTGTCTAACTTCTCAGCATCTGTGATGTCGAGAAAATGCACTTCATGTGCTTTCCAGTGTACGTACAAATAGCTTCCAATGTACGTACAATGCTATTAAAAGTCTTACTCTAGCACCCTATGTGGTATAGACCTCTGATGGTGTAGAGATACTTTGTTACTTCTTGTGATCTATTTTGGTGGCCTGAGAGTGTGCTGAAGGTGCTAGTATGTTCGATTCTTCACTAGCTTACAAAATGGACTAGTTTTGAGGCTAATATTCTGAGTTTGTGCATTTTAGTTTTAAAAATCTGTTAACACACACACAGTCTTGCAGTGAAATATAGTGACACTTGATAGAAATAATAAAAACAGAAATATACCCAGGTCATGATGCATTTAAATTATCTCCATATAGTTGTAATGTTGCTTACCGCTTAGGTATTTATAGATGTCAAAATGCAAGCATCTAATATAAATTAATGCGTAGAAATCAATTTCACATCAACTACAAGAGATTTGCACCCATGTGGCAGTGTATCAGCCACAAATATAACACGTCACTCATCTGATAAAAAAGATTTAACTTGTGTTGTCATAGTTTGGTAGTTATTTAATGTCAGATTCCATTTACATGTTTGTCAGTCATGCTTCTGGACATAAGAAATGCATCTTTCTTTATATTTTCAGTAATCCTTGTGATAATAATAGGTTTGAGATGAACAGCCAGCTTTCAGAATGCAGAAGGCACAGTTGTTGCTTTAACTGTTTCCAAATTTACATGCACACAAATAAAATGAAAGTTACTTATTAGCTTTAGGCACAAGAGAATTTACATTCAGTGCTGGAATTTATGTCAGTACATTTCTGACTACATGCGTACCTGCACATGAGTGGATTCTGAAGCTTTATGCAATATAAGAAACCACAATTAAAAATAAATAAAAACAATAACTGAGAAAGTACTCGACACCTGACTTTTGCTTTTTAACCACATTGGATTTGTATTCACTTCCTTAAAACTGTGGAGGAAATGGTTCGTTTGAATGTAATCGAGAACCCATGACTGGGTTTCAGTCGCTGGAGCCTGTGTTGGACATTAACTAAAAGTTCCTCATGAAATCAGGCAACTGATCCCACAAAGAGACCCAGTGAGATGGTATGGATCCTGTTGCCAGGTTAGGAAACCTGCTGAACTGAGTCATTTGCTCTGGGTGTGGAAAGAGTTTATCCAGTCCAATTACAGTGTCCACCCTTTTAAACCACTGTAGGGTAAGAGAACATGTAGTAATCTGTTCTCTGTACATGTACTGCTCTTGTCTAATGTGATACCAGGGACTGATCGTGACCCAGTGCTACTACTGATGATCTTTTTCTCGTCCTCAGATCCTGTCATGCATAATTACTTCAGATTCTTGAATTCTCCTAGAATGTTGGAGCTTTATGCATTTGTGACTCGCCTTCTCCTGCCCTGGATGGGCCTACATGAATATAAGATCACGCGTCCTCAAAAACGATTCATGCTCAAGTCTTAATCTTTCTTTAATGGATAACGTTACATGAATATGGTAGATCTGTGCTTCATGAACTGCTGCTGTAATCATAACGACGGTCCTGTGCTCATCCCAGGAATCATTTATTATTTTCCTATAGTGACAATCTTTTCAACACAAGAAGTACAGTACTGTTAGACCTCTACAGTATGCACTTGAGGAAGAGTAGTGATTTATAAACCTGGCAAAGAGAGAGTCCCCAATGAGTTCATGGGTTTCCGTTTGTGTCTGATTCCCTTCAAGGTTTCTTCCTCATGTCGACTTAGAAAGTTTTTTTCTTCACCCCTGTCACCTTTGGCTTGCTTCTTGGGGGTTTAAGTTTTCATTTAAAGCAGTAAACAGACTGGTGACAACGTCTACTGAAATAAAATTGTACTAATGGAGTCTGAGAGCTGTTCAAGTTCCCATTTTAAGAGTGTCAGGCTTTCAGTGTGGAGAGTAAACAAAGCAAAAAGTTCCCTGAAGATGTTCCTCTGGAAAGTTATGTGTGGTAGAGTGCAATAAAAAGAAAAAGAAAAAGAAAACACACTTTAACTAATGTGATCATTGTCTCACACAATGTATAAAACTTTGATCATCCGGTGCTGCGGTTTTGTTAGATTTATTCTTTCACCCAGGAAGACTGAGCACAGCACGCGCGCGCTATGTTTAAAGTCACAGAAACATACAAGTAGGTACCACCAAACGTGTTTATTTTAATAAAATACAACGTACTCTTGGACTTACCTCATTTTTACGAGATGATCTTCTAACTCGGGTTACCAAAAAAAACACAAAACAAAAAACAAAAAGAAAACCCAAGCCGCATTTATAGTATAAAAGGCATCTGAGGTGAAGTGTTCAGAAGCATCCGCTTTTCAGACGGCTGTTCAGAACAAGCCACAGTTTCCTGGTTCGAGGGACGGATCTGACCTGAGATCAGCTTTACGCTTCATCCGCATTGACAAAAACTAACGTTTCATCCTTTCTTTTTTTAACACGTGGTGACGACCAGCACTTCCTTTACATGATTTTATAGGGGCAGGCATTGAACCCCGAACATAAATGATTATAGTGGGTAAAGAAACCGTAAAGCCCGGTGAACACACATGTAAAATGTTTTAAACTTCTGAAATTGTCCTGTTTAGATTAAAACACAAGTCTAACTCCAGCTCTCTCCTGTCCTCTTGTGGCTGATTGTGGTATTGCAACATAAATTCAGCACTTTCCTTGGGGCGGTACCATCAAAGGCACGTTTGTACCTTTAGTGTGTACTGTATCTTCTTACTTTGAAAATAATTATAGGTAGATAATTTAACCTTAGGGAGCACTGGTGTACCTTTGTTTGAAGATCTGTCCTGAGAGCACACTGCAGATAGCTACACCACATATGCACCTTGCCAGGTACTAAAGGTACCAAACCCATCCTGATGGTGGTATCACCACAGTGACAAGGAAAAGTACTTTTATTCTGATACTGTAATAATATTAAAGTGGGGAAACATCTTTTTCTAATATTTAGTGATGTTCCCCTCACAATCTGTGAGGGGAAATTAATTTCTGTTTAAACAGCTGTGTAACTCACTAGCTGTTTTCAAACAAAGACTGTACCACTCTACTCTACTCTACTCTACTCTACTCTACTCTACTCTACTGTACTCTACTGTACTCTACTGTACCGTACTCTACTCTACTCTACTCTACTCTACTCTACTCTACTCTACTCTACTCTACTGTACTCTACTGTACTCTACTGTACCGTACTCTAGTCTACTATACTCTACTCTACTCTATTGTACTGTACTCTAGTCTACTCTGCTCTTCTCTACTCTAGTCTACTCTACTCTACTGTACTGTACTCTAGTCTACTATACTCTACTGTACTGTACTCTAGTCAACTCTACTCTATTTTACTGTACTCTAGTCTACTCTGCTCTACTCTACTCTACTCTACTCTAATCTACTGTACTCTAGTCTACTGTACTTTCCTGTACTGTACTTTAGTCTACTCTACTGTACTGTACTCTAGTCTACTCTGCTCTACTCTACTCTATTGTAGTCTAGTCTACTGTACTGTACTCTACTCTTTTGTACTCTAGTCTACTCTACTGTACTCTAGTCAACTCTGCTCTACTCTAGTCTACTCTACTCTACTGTACTCTAGTCTATTCTAGTCTGCTGTACTCTTCTGTATTCTACTCTACTGTACTCTAGTCTAGTCTACTCTACTGTACTCTAGTCTACTCTAGTCTGCTATACTCTAGTCTACTGTACTCTTCTCTACTCTATTCTACTCCACTCTAGTCTATGCTATCCTACTCTACTCTATTCTACTCCACTCTACTCTAGTCTACTCTACGCTATTCTACTCTACTCTTTTCTAATCTGTTGTACTCTATGCTATTCTACTCTACTCTTCTCTACTCTATTCTACTCTTCTCTACACTAGTCTACTCTATTCTATTCTACTCTACCCCTCTCTAATCTATACTACTCTACTCTAGTCTACTCTAAACTATTCTACTCTACTTTTCTCTATGCTATTCTACTCTACCCTATTCTACTCTTCTCTAGTCTACTCTACGCTATTCTACTCTACTCTACCCTACGCTATTCTACTCAACTCTCTTCTACTCTTCTCTACTCTGTTCTACTCTACTCTCTTCTACTCTTCACTATTCTACTCTACTTTAGTCTAGTCTACTCTACTGTACTCTGCTCTAGTCTACTCTACTCTACTCTAGTCTACTCTACTCTACACCAAGCACTTAAACAATGAAATGAGCACTAATGTAATTACAAAATCTTTTGATTTGTGTGTTTTTCTTGCTGCAGAATGTCTTTCTAACATTCTTTAAGTTTGATGATACTCTTAGGCCTTAGACGTATTTGTACTGTTCTGAGAATATGTTTTTGACAGTGACTATACATCACTTTAGCATGTAACTCTGAATAAAACAATCTGCTAAAACCTGTAAATGTTAATATTATCATGCTAAACTGCATTTCAATATCATCACATTAGCCTTAAACACCAGCTGTCATAAGCAATAAAATGTGTATAAATTGTCATTTTCATGATCCATTTTTTTGGTACCCTGTATTTTGAATAAACCATGAACAAAACACATACATGTGGTCAAATATGAGACATTCTGTTGATTAAAAATAGGCTCTTGGCATCATTTGCACCACTATGTGCTCAACCTGACTTTGCACATTGATTAACCATAAATATTTTGCACAGTACTTCAGCTTGCACAGCTTCTTTTCACTTTACACCTACAGTATGTTCATTGCATTGTACTCTGTCTATATTACTGTACTCCATGTCTCCAGACGCATATACATAGATCATGTCCTTTGCACTGTTTTTTATGCCTTAAATTAATTTTTCTAATTTTGATTGCATATCACTTGCACTTTACTGCCACATCATTGTCTCTTTGCATGTAGCACTTCATGCAACTTCTTTTGCGCTTCTGGTTAGGTGCTAACTGCATTTTGTTGGCTTTGTATGTGTACTCTGCTTAGTGACAATGAAGTTTAATCAGATCTAATGTAATCTAAACTAATGTAATCTAATACAGTTGCTTAAACTAATCTACAAAGACTAGATGGACTACGGAGCTATGGAAATTGACCTGTGTCTTCAAACAGGAAGAAGTTTTAGGCAGATCCTAAATGTGAGAATCTTAAAAGGGTATATACACAAAGGATAGTAGGTGACATGAGGATATGTTATTTTACATGTTATTGAATATTTAAAAAAGCCGTTGATATTTATATTTAAATATGTTATTGAAGAAAAATGGTTTCCTATTGATCATCATCCTATTCATTAATAAAGTCTTATCTTGTCTTGTCGTATCTTATCTCTGTCTGTTCATTTTGTAAATTTTAATTTGTTCTGTTTCTTTAATCTGCCATACTTTTCACAAAAAAATGTGCTAAGATGGGGTCAAAAGGTACAAGCTTTTGTCAGTAGGATGGAGGTTTTCCTTTTATTTACAAGTACATGTTACACATCAGGGAACAAAAAACTTGCAGTGCACTCTTTCTTTCTGACAGTAAATATCCTGAACAGTAGAGCCTCTTGGGTCCATTAGGCAAATGTGTTTACATGTAAATGTGTCGTTTGTCAGGTAGCCTGAGTGTTAGTTGCCATTTACAGTAATGATAGTAAAGAAACATTGCATACAGGGTGAATAAGAATATTTTAAAAACTGACTATTGTTTCAAAGTGCAAAATGTAAAATGGCATTTTTGTAAAAATGTATTACAGTACATGATTGTAAAATTAACATTGATGCTTCAATCCATTTGAAGCTTTTTTTCCCCCTCTGGTGTTCTGAAAATAACAGTCCAAGTCAGTTTGCAACAGTCCTATGTTATTCAGGCAACACTGTTTTTGTTCTGACAGACAGCTCTTTTCATTCTGCCTGGTGTTTAGTCGTGAACAAAAAGACGCCCGGTTCTTTTCTTCTTGTGCGGGTGTGGTTCACATTAGAAATAGGAACATTTAAAAGTCAAACACGGCAGCCTCCCTCACTGGTCACTGTTCAAATAACTATGCAAAACTGCAATGTTCAGTACCGAGTGTTTATGTTTGCTCTGCGAGGTACACTTGGTAGAACAATAGGAACGTCACATCCCATATGCATTTTGGCTCAAAGAGCTAATATTCTGCCTTCTTTACCTCCAACTATTGATCATATGAGTCAAGTCATTGCTTTACTTCCACACACAATAGCCGAAACAGTGGTTCTCCCTCTGTGTTTGTCTGAGAGCAGACGGCAGCAAGTCAGGAGGGGATTTGCATACAGTTAGAGAGTGTCTCTAGATGCCAGTGAGTGTACTGTACCATACACAGTGGCCTTTTAGACTGAGGCCAGCAGCACACTGTCCACAGATGCAGTGAAAACGATGGTTCATTTAGGAAAAGGAAAGTAACTGATCTGAAACAGTGGAAATATTAATAATATAGCTTTTAAAGTGAATTTATGTAAAAAGGAAATTTTTTAAATTGTAACAGTTCTCTGATTGTAATTGATGAGACTTTTCATACTGTTACACAGGTTACAACTAATGTTGAATATAAATTTATACATACTATGTAGCAATAAAACGTCCTGTCTTTTATTAAGAATCCATATCAAGAATTCATATTCATAAGATATTCATATATA
>JAQMCW010000009.1:12521929-12556364 GCA_030068335.1 Chrysichthys cranchii
CACACACACACACACACACACACACACACACACACACACACACACACACACACACACACACACACACACCAGAGGAATGTGAGTGAGAGCAAGGCAACAGTGTAAACTGTTTTAGTGGAAAGAAGTTTCCAGAAGTGTTTCTCCATGTCCCAAACACTTCTCACAATAGCAAAGTGAAGCAGGAGAGCAGTGGGACAAACCTTGGATGAAATTTAGAATATAGGGAGAAGTTAAAAGAAGTTTGTTTTGAGGGATAAACTGAAAGAGATAGACAAACACAGAGAAAGGAAGGGGTTTGGAATAGAAAGAAAGAGAGTTTGTGGTAAAATCTCCCCCATTCCACCACTCCCATAGCCAGAGGTGTTTAGAAAGTGACGTAACGGTATTTAAGTGATGACTGGGTACTTAAGAAACCTCTCTGTACTTTGAACTTTGTACAAAGAACAAATATTTCATAATGCTTATCTATTCACTTTGCTTAAACTCTACCAAATAGACCCTCTGTACTGTTTTTGCCTTTTGCAAAAAGAAATAGTGACTTCCACAAGCTATGCTGGCAAACAAAACAAAACAAAACTGACAGTCCTGTGACAATCAGCTGCTAAGTTCAGATAAAGCTTTGGGACATCTCCAGCTTGAAGAGATGAAAGAAAATACAATATTCATGAAATATAGCACATATGTTGACTTATCAAATCTGACTGGACAGAAAGTGTTGATTCTCTATAACGGCTCATTCAGAATCATTTGAGAATCGCATGATGGACGATGTACATAGTCTAAGGCTAATAAAAAATGTTTTTTTAAACAGGTTATTTACAAATAAAGACATAATCTTTGATATGGTTTTCTGTAAGAAGATTCCAAATTTCCATAAATATTCCAAGGAATTAAATATTCCAAAAAATGTGATATTTATGGAAGGAGTCTCCAGTGTTAACGCTTTGCTGTCTAAGGTTTTCCCGCATTGGAAAGTCTTCAGGACAGAGGCATTTGCTGGGTCTGTGTTCTAGCTAACACACGAAGCTGCATTTTTTGTTGTTGTTGACAGCAGAGAAAACATCTGCCTGTACCTAATATAACATAAATAATAACAGGAACAAACTTTTGTCATACACATTCCTAACTATAAAGGTTTAAAAAGTGCAATGTATCATTCATTGAGAAAGAAATTGCAATTGTTGGGAAATCACTGTGGTATAATAGGAATTATTGTTATTATTATAATAGGAACATTTCAGTACCATGCCGTGTATATTCCTTATGTAACCCAGCTTGTAGAAGCAAGTGTGTGTGTGTGTGTGTGTGTGTGTTGGCCTGGGAAAATCCATTACACATCACTGTGGCTGAATACGAGCAGCTTGACAAGATGAAAATTGGGTTTTGGCCAAAATAGGGGTTTCTATCCATAACACCCTTTGAGATCTCAGCTTCAAGTAACCATAAATATATTTCTGGGAAAATGTACTTATTTACTTTTTAACCTTGCCTAGGCTTCCTGCTAAGATGGTGTTGAGTAAGGGACCACTATCATAAATGCAGTGGTAATAGTCAGTCTACCTAAAGCTTTCTGAAACCTTGCTTTCTAAGTTTGCTTTTCTCGCACAATAAATGCTCAGTAGTTGTTGGATATTTACATGCTGTAGTGAAATGGACATAAGACTTATCAGTTCAGTTTGAAATTGCCTGTCAAACTATCTGTCAAAATGTCTCTGATGCATTTTTACAACTATGGACGGTGAAAATGCCAACATTTCACTATGTGAAAGATTTTCCCATGCCTCCATGAATATATTTTAAATAACAAAGTGCCCAAATCTGAGCCTTGAGGGGAACGACTCTTAAAAACCCTGAATGATATTTAGAAACAATGATACCAATTCAACACAGTATTATGGACCACTTAAAATGGGTTAAACAGGTCAAAAAGAGAGCTAGTCAAGAAGAATTTCGAGATGAACTGTAGGCGTAAGGGAAATGAAAGAAATAGGTTGTGTTAATTAATCAGAAATCATGTTTTATTTCGAAAAGGCATTTCACTTTTGAAAACGCACCTGAAATGAGGCAATCTATTTGTGGTATGAGTAACCTGTACAGACAATACTGAGGGCAGGGGGTAGCTCATGGGGTTAAGCTGTTGGACTACTGATCGAAAGGTTGGGAATTCAAATCCAAGCACCGCCAAGCTGCCTCTGTTGGCCCTTGAGCAAGGCCCTTATCCTCAAATGCTCAGTTGTATAAATGAGATAAAAATGTAAGTCACTCTGGATAAGGGTGTCTGCCAAATGGCAGTAATGTAATGTACATTTTTGGGTATTTTTCTGCTCAGAATTGTAAATTAGAGATAGTTAGATAGTTACTAAGTATATACAGTTTCAAAATCTCTTCTTGTCAGCCGACATGGTAATACCTGCTATGGGACTATGCTGATATACTCCATGTTGTAATGATTGATTAACAGTATTCTGGATGTTGCTTGATAACGAGCTGTTTAACATTTCGGGACACAATGCAGAATATGTGAATGATAGCATAACTGTAGGAAATGTTTCCAGATTCTAAGCTAAAAAAAAAAAAAAGGTAATACTTGCGCACCTGTATGGAAGCAAAGGGTCTAATCTGTGACTAGTCTTCACAGTGTTGTTCTAATGTTATGGCTGTTGCTAAGATACACAGCCACCTGATTGCCTTTATTGCGTGAGAGGAGAAGTGAGTAATGATTTCTGATCAAGCATGAGAAGTATGATATGATTCACTTGTGAGCATATACATTGTTTTTAAATAAACCTTTGGACTATGTACTTCCCCGCACAACAGAAAATGCACTCATGATCAATAAATGTTTGAGTGGTTATGTTTTACACCACTGTGCTGAATGGCGCCTTTTAGCATCAAAGGTAAATGAGTTGACCTAAATTCCTAACAAATCCAAATTTTACTAGATTTGACAATGAGAATGAGACCTGATATCATCAATGTCACCATCTTGCAGTTCACTTTGTATTAATCGAGGCAGTTTGTATTGAGACAGCCAGCTTTTAGCATAGTTCTAATCATGCTAGCTAACATTTGATAGATTAGGTATGAAGCATGTAGTTAGCCTTGGCTAATGTTTCACTATATTCCTTGGTCTCCATGGTGAAAGTGGCACTTATTTACCCTCAGTTACTTAAATCAGTGAGTGATTTAAGGCATGTTTGTGAAGCTTTCTGGTAGAGTTTATACGTTTCTACTTTAACTTGAGTTCAGAGTTGGAGATATGCAATCCATCCATCCATCATCTATACATCTTATCCATTAAGGCTTGCAGTTAAAATGGAGCCAATCCCAGCTGATTTTGGGTGAGAGGTGGGGTACATCTTGGAAAGGGCATCAGTCTCTCAAAGGGTAACACTGAGACACAAACAGCCATTCATACTTACGTTCAAACCTGTGGGCAATTTAGAGTAGCCAGTTGACCTAATCTATGTTGTAGGAAACCAGAGAGCCTGGAGGAAACTCAGGCAACCTCCAGACAGAAACTCTCCATTTGGTCGATAGGTTCGAACCCAGAATCTTCTTGCTGTGAGGCAACAGTGCTGACCACTGCACTATTGTGCCATCCTAGGTATGCATTATTAATAAAATCAGACTAATTATGCTTCGACTCCCGCTATTGCAATTCATTTTTTTATTAAGGTGAAAAACTCAAGAAATGCTACAGCGATATTTCTGTACAGTGATCTGTTGATCTCATGCTTCTGCTACAAAACATGTTTTTTTTAACCTTACTTTAGCCTTGCAAACTCAAACCACTAAACATTTCTACTTTTCCAAATTGTATCCACTCTTCCGTACTTCTCTAAATAGTGTCATCTGCTGAACAGACACTAATCCTGATAGCCCTAGCCACTCAGCTTCTACATTGAGGGCAGTGACACAGTCATGATGCTGATGTCGAGGCCTTGGCATGCTTGTGGAAAGTTGGGAATCACTCCACACCCTTCCTCCTGTTTACCACTTCTCCTCGTCAGTGGAACAGAGCCGAGCAGCCTGCCAGCCACATAAATGGAAATATCTCTATAACAGAGACAACGGAAACGAATCTCTGTTGCTCTTCTCTCTATCTGTGACATTTGTACACAGGTTTTCCAAAGCCTACAGGGTGACTGAATGTATACTGGCAGCTGACACTATGTGGGAGTTGGAGATTCAATTGTAACTTAAGCAAAAAATAACTCAGCCTTCACTGGGGCTTTGCACTGTCCAGTGGCCACTGGTATTCCAGCACCTGTTAGATACCCAGTGATTCAGTACTTCTGGAATTGTGCCACTTCTCAGATTCGCACACATGCAGTCATGCATATCATTCTTTACATCCTGTATATATAGAGAGAATAACGCTGCAACAGAGTGTTTGAAGACTTGTGTGTGTGTGTGTGTGTGTGTGTGTGTGTGTGTGTGTGTGTGTGTGTGTGTGTGTGTGTGTGTGTGTGTGTGTTGATTCTGGCTATATCTGCTGTTTATCCTGCATGAAGTCATAATGTCATGGCCAACAGACCTCCATGTACGGAGTGACCAGAACAGTGTGCATGTGTGTGGGGGGGCACAAATGGATGTGGCAGGGGCAGCTAATTTGGTCATAAACCACTGACAGTTGGCACCTCAGCTTAAACCTTTGATTAAGTCATAAGTATTTGGTTTGTCAGCTACACAGACACAGTGAGGATATGAATATTAATGTGGCTTATAAGTTTGATGCCTTAAGCCACCTTAACCTCAGAATCCAACAGGAAACGTTAGGCAAGGATCATCCTATCCTTGTGAGGTTACTTGGTGCCCACTAAGATATAAAAACATCCCCCCACCCAGCACATACACAGACAAATACAAATATTCAAAGAGTCTTGTGATGATCCCTGAAGTTCTGGGACACATGGCGACTTTGGCATACTCTCATCCACATGACCACATCACCTCAGAACAGTGTTCCCTTTCACGACCTTGTATTCATGTTCACCTCCCAGCTACATCCTTCCTGAGCCCTCTGGAGCTCAATTCAGTTACCAAGCAACGAAACACACACACACACACACACACACACACACACACACTGAGGGAGCGCTACTGACCCCACTGCAGGAAATGTCTGATGTATCTATCTCTTGCTGAATTGGAGGACTGGAACTCCTGGTAAACTCCAACCAGCAGGTCTAGTAGCGTCTGAAGTCCCACAGGACTATGAGCTGAGCTCCTCACCGTCACACCAGGCTCCTTCAGCAGCTTCTCTCTGGCCAGAGGGGCCTCTCGGGGCCCGGGGCCCGTGGACATGGTGGCACAGCAAAGCTTACAGTCTAGGTTCAGCTGCAGCTCTAATCCATAGCCTCAAGTAAAGTACACTCCCGATTTACCCACTCCTATAAATCTGTAAGCCACCGCTGACCTACCAAAACATACTGCACATACTTTAAAACACTTACCCAGTCCTTAGTGCACCCTGTACTTAGTTAATGCCCGCCACAAATCAGTCTCTCTCTCTCTCTCTCTCTCTATCTATCTATCTCTCTCTCTCACTGTCTGTCTGTTGTTGCCTCATTCTTCTCCCCTGGCGTTCGTGCGTTTGTCCAGCAAGCATTGATTCCAGCTCTGGCTCAAGCCCTTTTTTGGTGTGTGTATCCCACCCCCTTGTTTCTGCTCTCTCTCTCTCTCTCTCTCTCTCTCTCTCTCTGTGTGTGTGTTTCTGTCTCGCTCTACTTCTGTCTCTCTCTATCTCTCAGGTACTCTGCCACTGGTTTCATTTATGTTTCATTCCTCATCTGTCAAAGTTCCTCTTCTAAATGTCCATGTAGCTCCTCCTAGTTCCACATTAGTTTCCTGCTGTATTTCCTTCCTGAATACCACATATGTAGTGGCACTCACTTTCTAATCCAGATGCATGCTTCCCTGCTCTTCATCCCTCCTTCATCACAGTCATCCAGTCGTTAGCATGTCACTACAGGCAGCTCTACACCCTGTGTCCTGTGGTGGGTCTGTCCTGAAACTGTCCTGTTGCTCTTGATTCTCTCAGAGGGCAAAACTCTCTCTCTCTCTCTCTCTCTCTCTCTCTCTCTCTCTCTCTCTAACTTGTTGCCCTCCCTTTGTTGTGCTTTTTACAACACATTGCCTCGTCACCCCTCCCTTTTCTTCTTCTGTTTATTAATACTTTGCTCTTTCTCTTCAATGGCTGCATGTACTGCATCTTAGCTTCCCGCACTTTGAGACTGGAAAGCATCATGATGTGACTCTTTTATAGCGTTTTCGATTTAGATTGCAGTTTACTTCAGTCATAGCACTTCTTAATTTAGATGTTTCGCCTTAGTTTTATTTTTATGCCCTTTCACGAAATAATCACGGTATATCCTATAAAACCTACTTTAAATTAGTTTAAAAGACACTTCTTATGATACTTCACAACAATGTACAAATCCAGTCATTCTACATACGTCTCTTTAAAACAAACAAAAGCAAAAGATGGGTGGAGATCATTTCGTAAGTTTAATTAGACAGAAATGCTATATCACCGGCCCAATTTTCATCCCTTAAATCTAAAATTATCGGATCAGCTTCTCATATGAAGTGATCATCATTCAGTTTAATATTACTAAATGCCTGTTCAAAGTCCAGAGAACTTCCACTGATAAAGAAAACTAGTGCTGGTGATTACACTGCCTTCTGTTTGTTTAAAAAGTTGAAAAAAGGTAGTGCTGGCTTTCTAGTAAATGTGTTTAATTTGCAAGGGAAATAAGTTGCGATCTGAAAGTCTGAAGTCCACGTGGATTTTTGAAACTGAAAGGTAAATTCAGGGTTAATGGAACATCCCTTCCTTAGTAAAACAGCTCACCTGCTCAGATGACTGGAACAGGGCCCCTGTTTTTTGTGCTGTACAGTGGGCTATGGTGCTCTCTAGTGTTGAACAATAGAGTAATTGGCAAATAATTCAATTTTATACAACTGGGACAGTTTTGCTTCTTTTATACGTTAATGAACATCACAGAAGCATCCAGAAGCAGGAACGCCTACGCAGGAATAGCACACATTTGTTCAGAATGCTTGTTATGAGCCCAGGATGTCTGCCAAATATTTGCATAAAATTTTCATCTCAGCGGCCTCAACAGGGTATCGCAAGCTGGTTGAGCAGAGCATGATGAAGTAAGGATGGATATTTATGAAAATAAGTGAACATGAAGCTGCTCACTGTTGCTTTGTTTTTGTGCTCATTTTTATATCTAGTCTAAAAAGCCTCCTAATTCCCAACAACTCAAGAAGTGAAGAGAGCTCCCCCACCCCCCCCTCTTTTTTTAAGTGCCCTCCAGGATATCACAAAGTTATACAGTATTTATAAGGGCAAAGCAATTCACACAGTGAAAACATCCAGGTGATAGCAGATTCAAAAGTATGGAAATGTATTACCCCAAGATACAAGATTTTTCAGAGCTTACAACACAAATAAGTACAGTACAGATTATCAACTTCGCATATTAGCATATTACCCCAGTCAGAAACTGACCTGTAGGGAAAGCCATGGTCAGTTTAATTTTTTTTTTTTTTTTTTGCTGCGGAATGCTACTGTTATAAATGATAGCCTTAGGAAAATTTACTGCAGTTTTATTAAAAGCATGAAAGCCACAGGTCTAACATTAGTTTTGGTTGTGAATAAGCCAATGCCACTTTGGCATAATATGCTTGGGAAAGTGAATCATTTTTGGAAAATTTTAATAAAGTTGGTCATGTATACTAATGTATAGCCTTAGCTCAACAGATATACTGTAGTTTTTGATTGATTAGTGTAAAGCAGAAGAGGTTTGAAAAAGAAATACTCACTCATATTGTTTCTTATCCATTCATTACTTTTATACAGGTAGTCCTCAAGATATGATGGAGATGCGTTCCACCACACCCATTGTAAGTCGAAAATATCATAAGTCGAACTACTGTATTGAACCACTTGGCCCATCTTAGCCTAGCTTAGCCTAGCCTACCCAGGAGTCTTTTCCTGTAGAAAACCACACACACATACTGAAGACTTCATTTAAATCACATTTCTGTCAAAAGAGAGAGTTTGTCAGAGAAGCCTGCACCTGGTGGAGGCTGAAGCTGTTCTGTTAATAATCACAAAAAAACCTGAGGTAATGCACATAGTATACCGATACACGGTGTACGGTATATGGTGTTGGCCGTGTACTTCCGGGTCAAAAAATTGTAAGTCGGGCCATCGTAACTCGGGGATCACCTGTACTTTCCTTCATGTTCAGTCACTGTTTCATCCTGGCCAAAGTGATGTTGGATCCAGAGACAATCACACAATTATTGGGTGTGAGAAGGGCACCATACACATGCTCATTGACTTATTCACACCTATGGGGAAATGTATAGTCACCAGTCCACCTGAGGAGATGGGAGGAAACTGAAGAACAAAGAGGTAATCCTTAATCCCAAAATGCAAAATGTTTTTCAATGCCAGCCTCCAAATAATGAATACCAGCTTCTGCGTTGTCTCAGGTATTTTGACTTCATTTGCAAAAGAAAAGGGAGAACCTACAGATCCTAATATACTGATTCATAATGTTCATAAAAGTTGATCAAATGAACAGACCTCTGTATTGGTGCACAGACTGATACGTTACTTAGGTATGCATTATTATAATGCCTTATAGAATTTGTGTGTGTGTGTGTGTATGTGTGTGTGTGTGTGTGTGTGTGTGTGTGTGTGTGTGTGTGTGTGTGTGTGTGTGTGTGTAAAACTGTACCTCGCTTGTATTGCAGTTTCCTTCCTGAGCTACTAATACATTCATAAGCATTCTTTTCATGCAGTTAGAAAATCTACACACACACTGCTATGATTTCTAACAATAAAGCTATGATTAATCTCATGTGAAAAAATGTTTTGTGTAAGAAACACATATAAATGCCAGTAGTTCTCATTCTCCTTTAAATCAAAAGTATCTAATCACAATGTAAAGAGCAAAGCAGTAGTATAGTCTTACTGTCGCGATCAGTCTGAATCATCTCATTGCAGTAGCTCCTGATCACTCCAGATTCATCAGAAGACTTTCAGTCTACGCAGCTGAAAGAGCAGAGAGAATGTCTGCCCTCTAGAGTGGAGCCTACACACATGATCAGAGACGTAGGAGAAAGAGCTTCAGAGGCTGCTATAAAGGTTGCCCTAACTATAGGAGAAGGATGCCACTTTCCAGGACCCCAAACTACCATCTTATCTAAACTGTTCAGGGGAACACAGAGCAAAAGGGAGAGTAACAATCACCTACTGCATTTCCTACAAAGTGTTGTTAATAGGCAGTGGAACTGCTATTTTGAATTCATTCCTCAAAGTGAGAGATATTTCATGTTTGAGAAACTTTAGGACAGTCCAAAGCCTCCATTTGGGGAGAAATCAATCACTGCATTTTGCAAGTATATCAAAAAAGTCTTTTGTTAAGGTTAGCACTGTTGCCGCACAGCTAGAAGGTCCTGGTTTGGATCCCTGGGTCGACCTGGGTGCCTTTCTGTGTGAAGTTTGCATGTTCTCCATGCATGCCTGCGTGGGTTACCTCCGGTTACTCTGGTTTCCTCCCACAGTCACAGACATGCAGATTTGGGCGGATTGGCTAGTCTAAATTGCCCATAGGTGTGAATCTGGGTGAGTGTGCCAACAGTAGACTGAGTGACACGTCGGTTGGAGTATTTCATGGTCATATCAAATGCAATGCTGGGATGGCTTGCACAATGGTGGACCCTGCACAAAGTGGGACTACTGCTTGTGGATGAATGGAGATTCTCTCCATCATGTTCAGAGGAACACATATCAAACACAAACTGGACTCAGCATCAAATCAACTGATAGAATATTCCACTAGCATTCCCACCATCATTTTAGGGGCTGAAATGTCATAATCACAAACTGATCTGTAGGTGCTGTCAGCTTCAGTTTACTCTTCAGGAAAGGCTCCATACACTGGACCATATTATGTTATTTGTAGAGAAATATAAAAGCATTTGTTAAATGGATTCAGAGACTTTATAATATATGGACTAGAGGAATAGGGTGAAATGTGAGTATATGGTAAAAAGGCCTCTTAAATCTTTTAAAATCTCAATGTTCAGACAGCTTCCTGAAATAGCATATCATCATGAACCATAACAGACTGCTATTTCTATTGTGTATATCTCTGAACAGCAGATGAAAACGGAGATGCTATTTTTATGCAGCAAACTAATGAGTTTTTTATGAACTACAGTTAATCATAGTATATAAGTGTGTACTTATGAGTTTCTCAACCCAGGAACATTTTAGGGTTTTCTTTAATTATCCAGTTTGGCTCAGTTTGTTGTTAAGTATCTGATTAGTTCAGCTGCTGATTTAGAAAATACCCAAATGTGCAGGAGTACTCTAGGACCAAAAATACTAAGTGTATGCATCAAAATGACTCAATTTTCGAAATGAGCTACTTCATATACATATATATTCTTTTTCAATTTCACAGGAAATAACACATTTTTCTGGAGTCTGTTTCATAGTTTTTCCTTACTCAGTATCTATAATATACTCCTGATATGCTTTTATTTGCTTTGATCCCAAAATGTGTTGGCAGAATTAAGGGCTCATTTTTTGCCAGATTTTATTTATGACAGACATCAGAGCAGATACACCACACTGACTGCCTACATCCATGGAGCACAGCTGTACATATGATTATATCGTACCAGTGATATTCAGCCCTTGATAAACAATTAACCCAAGGTTTCAAGACTGTAATATTACATTGGACCAGTAAAAACTGAACACTACTTTCAAATAATACTGTCTGTATCAGAAATTCTCTCTCTTTTTTTGTTATGTTATATCATAGCAAATTTGCTCTGATATAACAAAATGATATAACAATAAAAAGTGTCCATTTATTACTTCAGTCACATGGGGGCGCAATAAATCAAATAATAATTGATCAAATAAACAGCGTTACACACTACCAACACAAGTCCTATTGCAGTCCTCAATATATGATGAGCACGATGAGCCATGAAACATTTTGTTCCTTACGGTCTGTGAGTCAGGATCTCAGACTAAAAGATACAGCTGGATCTTAGAAAACAGAAAGAGAAAGAAAGTTCCTGCTCATAGACCTTATAACCTGAATGTACACAAAGTTCATGAGAGTCATGGCAGCTGTTCAGGAATTCAGCAACAACACTTGATTAACTTTATTATATCCGCTAGTTTTAGATATATAAGCGCTCAAACATCCAATATTTTGCAACAGTATTACTAAAAATGCCAGTGTAAGTCAGCTTGATAGGTCTTAGAATCATGTCCGGTCATATATGAGGACTGCCTACCTGTGGCATGTTTAAGTAGTCAAGCTGTCAGATATACTCAGATATACACAGTGCAGAAGCACTGTCAATCAAAATTTGTCCCGCTCTGTCCTCAACTTCCAGCGTTGGGGGCGGGGAACAGGTCTGGACTGGTGGACATAGTGCAGCTGTCTAAAAAGTAACTTGTCCCAGAGACCCCACTTTGTCTCTTACTCTGTCTCTTTTCTGCCCCCTCTTTCCTTCACTGCTCTGCTTGGCCCCACTCCCAGACTCTGGTATGCATACAGAGCCAACCAATTTCAAACATAACATAAGTCTAGGACTGTAAATGGTCTTCAGATGAGATGAGAAAAGTTAGGTTTGTGGGAGTGTGTGTGGTTTTATATGTGGAACAGTATAACAGTGTATTTACATCCTTTATATGTGTATTTGTATCTGGCAAAATGAAAAGTTGAGAAAACAAGGAGGTGTACGGACAGTCACAGCACAGCCAATCGACTTCCAGAGATCAGAAATCTGGATAGTCTCACCAATGTGCATATTCACACAGTGTGTGTGTGTGTGTGTGTGTGTGTGTGTGTGTGTGTGTGTGTGTGTGAGAGAGAGAGAGAGAGAGAGAGAGAGAGAGAGAGAGAGGACCAAAAGAAATATGGCAGTCCTACTTGAACAAAGCACCAACAATGTAGCTCCTTTTCTGTTCAGTCCCTCCCTTGTGCTTCTCCCATTTCTGATCACGGGCCACCCCTGCCCCCCTTTCTTCCTTCTAATATAAGCCAGATGTGGAGTAGAGACTGTCTTGCTAAAAGTCTCCTTTTCTCCTCTTTTTCTGGCTCTTTTAATTTCTTGTTTCTGTCTTCATTTCCCTTCCTCTCTGCCCCTCCCCCTTTTACAGGAAATTCTCCAGGTTCTTGGCCTTGAAGGGAGCCTCTTTAACCACGTCCAGATGGGGAAAGGGAGAAAGAGTGGGTTTTAGAAATATAGAGACGCGGGCACAAAGCTTCTTTCTTCCCAGAGTTTATTCAGATTGGAGCTAAAGGCAGGCTTAGATGAGCAAAGGTTCACTACGTTTGTCTAAATTAGCACTGACCACCAAAGGCATTGTCCTTTTGGTTGTCAACTACTGGGTCCAACTTAGTGCCGCAGAGTGCATATTAACCATTTCTATGGCAGAAAATCAGTTTGCTAATAGCTCAGGACATACAGTCTTGCCAACATCAGTAAATTGTGTTCATGACCAAAGCAGGAATTTTGTGATACAGACAGATCCTATCAGAAAAGACTTTAGCTCCATAAATGGGCATACAAGCATTTTCCCTCGAAGAACAGCTTACCTTTTTCCTCTTATCCATCCTTGCCACTGAGTTTTTGCTCCTTGAGAACCTGGTTATCAAGCTAACATGCTTCTAATCATTGTGATGTGTGCTCTGAACAGGCTAAAACCACTATCATCCATGCATTTTCCCCCCCGTTGGCATCACTGGTATTTTCCATCTACAGAAGATGGAAGGGTAAAGTCTAATGTTTTCTCCTAGACGTTTAAGAAGAGATTGCATCGCACTGCAAAACTATTTGTGCAAAACCACAGAGCAGATGAATGTTTCTGCATACTTGTGCTACGACAGGCTTGTGATTGGGTAGCGTTGTAGTGACCGATGAGAAAGTATGTTGCCTCTTGAATATTGTCAATTATGATATCAGCCTGCTGGACTTTCTACCTGAGGACATACTATGGCAATCTCAACTGCAAGCACAAGTTGCAAGATCTCGTAATGTTCTCCAACCCTTACGTAGCATCCCTAAGTGGAGGAAATGTCAGAAAATTCTGAGAGATTAATTATAGTGCAGCTGGAGTAAATTATCTCATTAGTTTTTATGTGTAAGTGTTTTTGGCTGAAAGTTGCACCTTTGCCAAACCGGACCTTCTTGAGGACATTCACCCATTTGCCTACACCCTAAAGACCTTAACTTGGGTGGGCTGTGTGTAAAGCTGCAGTAGTGAACTTCCACACACTGGCCAGAATGGAACACCCACATCACTGTGTCTTACAAATAAACTAATCAATCCCCATGTCAAGTTAAGCTAAAAATGATTGTGGAATGCTGCAGACATAAATGGCATTAATAGTGCACACAAAATTTGATCTAGTCCACATTTTGCCTCCTCTTTCCTATTGTGGGAGTGAAACACTCTGCTGAACATAACCCTGTTTGACTTCCTGTGAGTTGTCTGTATTATGTTTGGCCTGTTTCCTTTGCTGCATCTGTCTGGGCAGGGCAGACTATTAGAGATTCTCTTTTTTGTGTCTCTGAGATCACTGATCCTTCCTTGTCTCTTTCTCAGTGTGAAGCAGCTAAAAACATTTCTCCTGCACTAATGTGGACTGCTGTAGCAGAAACTAATGCCATACTGCAATTATATTATACCCAAATGATTGTTTGATTGCATGCTGGAGTTCTTTTTCTATAGGTCTCTTAAACCACAAACATTTTAAAGACATGGCCCCAGATTTTTTTATTTACAATCATAGTACAATCATAAATACACACACCTTTATCACATACACAGATATGTACATGGTGGTTTTAGGCTCAGATTTACCATAATCTGAGGCAGGTAGGTTGAGCTTTTGAGGCCTTTCTGATCTGTCTCAGGATATTCCAAAACAGTGAATAGAAAGGACCTCTACACATGCTTAACCTAGTAGCTCAAACGGTGGTCATGACTTTGAGGGAACCAGTTCTAAAGCGAAGGATCTTCTTCTTGAGAGCATGTGAGGCTTTGATCTTTACCAAGGCTTTGGACTGCAGTGGTGCCCCAGAAGGAGTGGGTGGTGATGGAGGAGCCAATGGTGGGGCAAGCTGCTGAGGCCATACCAGTCCTCCACTCTCATCAGAGTCACTGGACATGGAGCTGGAGCCAGGGGACTCCCCTTCACTAAGACTGGACTCCCACTCCCCAGGGCCTGGGTGCTTGTAGCCCCCCTCTGGACGGCACACTGAGGTGTGCAGTGGGTAGTCTGAGTGAAGGTGAGGATGAGGATAGTGGTGTGGATGATGTGGATGAAGGTGCTGAGAAGGCTGGTTGTAGACATAGTTTGGTGCAGCAGGTCTAGACCTACGGGTGCGTCTGAGCTCTCGCTCTGGCATTGGCTCTGCTTCATCCTGGCTGAGTTCTAGTGTAGAGCGCCAGCGACGGTGGCCAAGACCGCCCTGCTGGCGACGAGATTTGGACTGGTTAGCACGGCCTGCGTCCCTCTCCACCGTGCTGTACTTTCGCTCAGGGACACCCTTCTGGCCCAGCAGGCTGTTCTCTGATTGTGAGCGACAGGCTTTTCTTCCAGGCTTCTTGGTAGCTGTCCTTTCTTCACTAAAGCGGCACTTCTTGGGCATGGCCCTTTGCTTAGGCTGTGGTCTTTCAGGGGAGTAAGCACCACCACCAGCACCACGGCCAGCTTTCGTTGTTGCATGGGCACGAGATGTTTTGGCTCTCATTGGTGCCTGGCATGGCTGTGCTGGGATGTACTGTGCATTGACTAACTGCTCTTCTGAAGAGGGTGAGTGTGGGAGCTGGTAGTGCTGAGGTGAGTCTGCTTCACTACTGCTGGGATCCAAATCTCCAGAGGGGAAATCCAGAGGTGTGGAGTGAATTACTGGCAGTGCAGGCCTGGGATATTGAGTCGATAGCTTCTCCTCAGGCCTGGGATAATGTGTAGTGATCTGCTCCTCATGCCTGGGATAGTGAGCAGGGAGCTGCTCTCCAGGGGAAAAGCCCCCAAGTTGCTCCACTTCATGGCTGTAAGCGGCCCATGTTGGTCTCTCAGGGCTTGAAGAGACCTTGCAGTGATCCTGAACGAAGACATTTTCCTTGCGGCAAAGGCTGCTTTGCCTCATCACTCCTCTGGCCTCGGGGCTCATGTTGGTGCGAGGTTTGCACTGCCTTGTGGCCAAAAGACGGCGCTGGATCAGACCCAGGATATAGGACTCAACATGTTGTGCCTGATGGTAGTCCTCAGGAGTGGGCTCATCTTCATCTCCTGCTCCATTACTTTCTGGCCAGAGCCAGCGCTCCCCCTCTCCGCCTCTCTTTAATAGACCCATCATTGGTGGCTGGGGGACTGAGAGTGAGCGTGGAACCGGAGATTGTCCTGCAGAGCCCCCGCAGTCCTGCAGTCCATCACGTATAGCCACAAACGAGTCTCCTACAAAGAGAGACCAAGTTAGAGGAAAACCAGAATGCAGGATGTCAACCACATGAAATTACCAGACAGACATGAAAACAGTTTAAGCCAGGTGGGTCTGAGGAATTTGAAGACATTTGGGGTTTAGTCCAGAGAAAGTCTAGTCTATGGACATCCAAGGTCTGGTCTAGAGAAAGTCTAGTCCAGGCGAATTCTACATCAATAACTTACTTCAGCTAAACCGAGCACATTATTTTTAAGCAATATTTTTAATATTTAATATTGCTAAAATCAATGTTTACCATCATCAGTGCACATTATAGCCTATTTGCAGATATGCACTTAGTTCGATGTCTTTAGACAGATGAGGTGTTTGTGTTTCAGGTATTAATCCAATAAACATTAAGTTAATCCAACTTCCTTGAACACTGGATTTAGGACGAAAAAACATCTGGGGCCAAGAACGAACCCCAGTGCGGTTTGTAGAGGCAGAGGGTGTCAGTGTGGTTTTGGTCTGAGTGAAACATTATTATTTTCCTATGAAGATTGAGTGCTGGCCTGTTTTACACATAAACAACACATGGGTTATTGCATATGTTTGGATGGATAGCACTGTTTATATGACTTTGTTTATGTGGTTTATCTAATGTACGACCATTTCTGACTAAGCTATAAAATAAAATTAAACTTCTCCCTAAAATATATTCTCTCCTAAAAACATACAAAGCTTATACTACATAGTCATGAAGTAATATGTACATGATAAAATATTTGTTTCAACAGACACATTATGCTAACTAGTTTCATGTGTTTCAGAGCACATAAGTTTTTGCTGGCATGTTTGTTGGTGTGTCTGCATTCGTGTGTGGAAGTGTGTCTTTGTACATAACTATGTTAACTACGTTCTCACTCATCAGTGCAACTATTACTACTGTTTAATTCACACACTATTTGGGGAGGAAAAGTCCAAGTCTATGCTGCTCTGAGTCTAAATCTAATATTATGATATTATATATATAACATTATACTGTACTGTATTATTGTACTATAGCCAAGCAAAGCAAAGTATCTTTTTAGGATTTAGGTGCTGTTTGTGTTCTCCTTGTGAGAAAAGGATTGGGAACTATTAAGTCACGGATATGTGGGACATGAAACTGAGGACAGACCTACTACTGCAGTTGACTGTGACTAATTTAGGAGATAATGGGAAAAATGCAACGTTTGACAAAACAAACCCATAAATTCTGTGTGCGCATGTGCGTGTGTGTGTGTGTGTGTGTGTGTGTGTGTGTGTGTGTGTTTCACTTTACGCTTACATAGACTGCCTTTCTCTCTGAGTCCTGAGTCTGCATGCACACAGTGAGGTCTCAGTGCACAGAAAATCTCATGACTGAACGGGAGGTCTGTTCCTGCCTGCAGGACTTTTTGACTGATGTAATTATAGGATGTTGCAGGTTAACCCCTTAGCTGCAGTAAGGTTAATGTGAAAAAAAAAGACTAAAAAAAAGGAATATTCTGCTCCAGGCTGAAACTTTAGGTTAAAGGGCTCATCATCGGGCATTTTAGGGACTTCTAATGAGACATAAATGAGAAAGTAAAGCAGAAGGAGCAACCAGGCCCGTATTAAGACAATGTGGTGACACTATACCTCACAGGTGCCCCAACCTTTTTTGTACCTGGGACCAGTTTCATGTAGGGCAAGTTTTCCATGGGTTGGTGGGGAAAGAGAGCGGGGGGGCAATTAATTTAACAATTTAATTAATTTAACAAGCGAATGACATACAAATTTACGAAAAATATTTTTAAAGCTTGTGTCATGTGGTGCCCCCCGATTGGTTGTGAATGGTTGGTGCCCCTGGGCACCGGCCCACTGGCCCATGTGTGGATAATCCGGCCCTGTGGGCAATTTACCAGCAGATTTAAGTCTCTCGCTGGAACAAGGTGACTGGATTGGGAATGTGGTCCTGGAAGAGAGGTCACCTGAGTCCAGATGAGACTGAGTCTCTCTCAGCTCACAGAAACCTGGCCAAATACGCAAACACAGAGTTAGACTAACAGCTGTATAAATCTCTGAAAAGTTTGATAAGAGCATGATATACTGCATGCTACAAGAATGTCCCTGCAGTGCGAACAGTATGAGTACAATCATTTTGTGAGAGAATATGTTTTATGCAGCAGAGCCATGGGCTAGCTTTAACCAGAACAGTATGGTTATATAAAAAAAAGCAAAACAAGTCATTCTTTTTCCAGTAGAACTAAAAACTCAATGTGAAGAATATTTTTCAGTATATTGGGAGGTTGTTGTTGTTGTTGTTATTGTTAATGAATGCAAGTGATTACAAGCAATGATTTTTATGATTGGCTCTCACAGTTTTGATATTACTAATATATTGGAAACCTGTAAACTCATGATCAAGAGAATAACAACTATAGTTGGCATACAATATGTAACCCTAAGACAAAAATGTTTAAATGTGATTTAACATCTACCAAGTATAGTTAGGGGTTGAGCAATAATTTCAAAAAGTAATATTATTCATAGTTATAGGACAAACTTTAAAGGAAAATCTCAAGGCAAAACTATTTCTTGTACTCTTTGTGCAGCAATGGATGGAGGATGTTAAGTCTGCAGGTTTTCCTCCATGGTCAACTCCTGTCTCATTAGCTTCCAAAAACGGGTCTGGATCTGCCATGTGCTCTGACTCTAAACCAGCTGAGTGGGATTAGAGAGCGACTGGATGTGCAACCTGCAGCTCTGAAAATGTTCTTTCACACATCACCACTCATATTGAAATTCACTAGGACACACAAGGAGTTTTTAAACTAAATTTCTGTTTTTGTTTTAAAGGACAGCAAAAATAACTGCAGAAAAAATTCCTTTGGAAGGGGGCAAGCACAGTTTTCCACTTCATTGATGTCAAGTCATGTCAAAGTGTCCAAGGTTCAGGATCTATTAAGGGCCTATAAAAAAAAATGAAAGGAAAAAAAAACAGACATCCCAGCACGGTCTTCTGCAGTTGACTGTAGAATTGGCTTCATCTCCTCAGAAATATTTTAGAACTAACAAAGTATATTTCGTCTGCTTTTTTAAACCATCTACCTTCATCTCCTCAGTGTCTAATCCTAAAATCATAGTGTTTCATATTAAACACAAAGCAAACTGCATTGTTTTTGTTAGGGAAAATCTCAAGGAAGCTGAAACCTATTATTCACGTCCCTAATTTCTACAGAAGACATTACCATGCTTAAAGGCATCCCAGGGTCAGCATCAATAACTGAATACTGAGAACATATTGTAATCTATATATATTATTAATGCTAGCATGATCTCATATGCTCCATGTTACGCTAGTCAGGGCTTCGAGCTGTATCTGAGCTATCATGTAATGCTGAGATGAGTGAACTGAGATGTGGGCTTGATGTCATATACAGACATTCTAGGCTTTACGGGACCTTTAGGCAGCTGGTAAGGTTTTGCTCATATTCAGTTGCAAGGTCTCAAGGTTTCTTTCTTTTTTTTTTTTATCCCTCTAGCTTGCTCATTACAGGTCAAAATAACAATGATTTAATTTTATTACATTCATTTAGATTTAATCAATGCAAGCAGATTTGTTGGGAAAAAAAACCTTAGTTTCCCTTAGAGAAAGAATGCATTTAGAGGAATACTGGGACGCATTTATGTGGTTGAGGTACAGATCAGTGAGCTGAGGTGTACCTGAACTTGGTCCGGTATCTCCTGCACCTGTGAGGTGCTCCACTGAGCAGGTCTCTGTATCCACTCTCAGTTCTCCTACCTGCTGCTGAAGAACAGCCATCAAACCCTACATCCACACACACACACACACACACACACACACACACACACACACACACACACACACACACACACACACAATAATAACATGAATTTTAGAGAACTCACTCCCATAGAGTTTAAACACACATTAAGGACAGAACCGGATGTTGGTTAAAACTTCTTGAACAGTGCAGCAGCTTCCAAACGCCTGGCTGACTCATCAGGGAGGGACAGGAGATGTAGTAATGGGTGGTGAACTCACTTCAGTCTAGCATGCTGAAAAAACATTCATGCCTGTATGTATTGGCTGCTTACTGACCGTTCAAAAGGTTTTTAACTGATCCCCTTTATTATTAAAGATCCTTTTCAGGATCTTGTGTGCAGAGTGCTGGCTAACAGGCAAAGCTCCTATAATACTGCAGCTATGTTAAGCTCCAGCCAAGACACAAGAGGAAGATATAACAGCAAGCGAACGCCTTCAAGCCCCAGAATATTATTCCGTTATTCATCTTCAAGCTTATTATTCTGGAGCCGCTGTGAATTATTTAGTAATTGCAGTGCAAGTAATAATAAAGTTGTCTGTCTTAATATTTTTTTATTATACTTAAGGATGTATGTATTGAAGACTTGTGAGTTTCGTGACACATCAGCTTTAAGTCTATTGGTCATTTTTCTGTACTACTTACAGCTCATGCTCAGAAGGTCAGTTAATGGGGTAAAATGTGATTTCAGTAACTTTGACCATGGCATTGTTGTTAGTGCAGGATGGGTTTGCTTCATAAAGTTGCTTCATAAAGTTGTTTCATAAAGTGCTAATCTCCTGCGGTTTTCATGCACAAGCGACTTTCTTTACACAAAATATCCAGTGAGTGGAGGTTCTGATTGGCCTTGTTGATGAGATACGTCAGAAGAGACTAGCCAGAATTGTTCTTGCAGACAGGAAAGCTATGACACATACCGTAGCTCATGTAACCACTCTTTACACCCATGATGAGCAGAAAAGCATCTCAGAATGCACATTGA
Organism: Chrysichthys cranchii; assembly: GCA_030068335.1. NCBI lineage: Eukaryota > Metazoa > Chordata > Actinopteri > Siluriformes > Claroteidae > Chrysichthys > Chrysichthys cranchii. The sequence continues at coordinate 12,542,258 of JAQMCW010000009.1, forward strand.
ATCATGAGGCAAGTAGGCTACAACAGCAGAAGGCCACATCAGGGTTTCACTCTTGTCAGCCAAGTACAGGAATCTGATGCTACAGCCAGCACAGACACACCAGAACTGAACTGAAAAAGGTCAGGCAATGTTTTATCCCTAATGGGAAATTTAGGGAAACTTATTACTTCAGAGTGAGTTTCAGCTCCATGCTTCCATTTGGAGATTACAATCGTTCATTACACCATAAAGTTTATAGACGATTGACCACCCTGACAATACTGGTGTAGATATTAAAAATAATCTTATAAATAGCAAAATGCACCACTATACTGAAGACTCAGGAAAAAACCTCCAGAACTCTGTTTTTACACTGTTATATTATTTCATCCTGTCCCTTCATTAGGTTTTCATGTTTCGATGTTTTCACCATGAGCTGACTTCAGGAGACGCTTTGTTCGCTTTTCCATCATCACCGTTTTGTGACATACCAGAACACTGAGCTACAAGGTCAGACGTCAGGATGTTGTGATGTAAGTCAGCACTGTATGTGTCATTACACAAACTTACAACATGTCTAAGGACAGCTGACGCCTGTTAGACACAATAACTGTAATGTTTTTGGCAGTTTATGTCTGTTATTAAGGGCTAAAGGAGTTACTATGAGATTTGACAGGAAATTATCAAGCAAATACAATCTATTTAAGGACCAGCACTGACAGGTCCCTATGTTATACATGTAAATCAATATTTCTGGTCAATGTAGTTTATTATATGAGGCTGAAAACTAAAAGCTCAGATGGACAGGTCACAGATGGAGATCAGAAATGAATGTAGGGTTTAAACAGACTATAAACACTGTGCCTAATCAGTGAAGTCTGTATACCGTCTGTCTGATGCCACTTTTTCCATTACTTTGAAGATCTCTGGTGTCTGTGTGTGTTGCATTCTGAGTGCGTAGGATTCAGCATTCCCAGATGAGTGAGAAAGAGAGGGTGAATCAGTGTCCCATCAATGCACTCAGTCATACACTATGAGATGTCTGGGAATGAAAGGAACACAACGTCCCATTTATAAAAGAATGGGAGATTGAGTCTCAGCCTCAGCTATCAAAAAGAGTACCTGATTGCTCTGTTCAGAATATCTGACTGTAGATGGCAAAATAATGTGTCAGACAGAAATAAATTACATGAATCTCAGGAATGGTGTGAAAATTAAAAAATAATATTAATTAAAGCAAGGTCTGATTTCATATTCCAGGCCCTTTGCGTTTTTGCTTATGTGGCACCGCTAACAGCTACACCCTCACCCACACACCCTGATTCATTGTATTAACAACGCTTAAGTGTAAAATGACACGTAGGAGTGAGAGAGTGCATGTGGCCCAGAACAACTGAGGGAATTTTCAGTGCGTATTCACTGCATGTTTCAAATACACTGGTGGATAGCTGACTGATTGAACTTGGACAAAACGATGAGAAATGTTGTCTTCAGGTTCATTTGTTAGATATTGTTATTATTATTATTATTATTATTATTATTATTATTATTATGCTCTTGGGCCACTGGACAGTTCAGTGAGCTAAAAAGCACTGCATTAATATTTTTTTTTATACTGAAGGATGTATGTTTTGGGGACTTGTGAGTTTCTTGTTACATCAGCTTTAAGTCTATTGGTCATTTTTCTGTACTACTTATAGCTTGTGATCAGAAGGTCAGTTATCATGGACATGAATGTCGTCAATATTTGGCTTTGAATGATTTTTTAACTGTTCTTTTTCTGGGGAAGAATGATTGAACAACATGCATATTTAATAGAAGAAAAAAAAACAGACTTTGGTGCACAAGTTTCACCTTGCCCAGAGTATTTTGATAGCCATCAACTAGCTTCTGGCAGAATTCTGGTTTTTGGTATTTGACCACTCTACATGGTAGAGTTCAATTACATGTGTGTTTTTCCTTTTCCACATATTTTCAATAGGGTTGAGATCAGGACTTGTTTTAAGCTTAATGTTAGCCTGCTTTATAAAGTCCACCACTGGGGTCTTTGTCCTGTTTGAACACCCAATTGTGCCCAAGTTTTAACCATCTATCTGATAGTTTGAGTTGATGCTGAAGAATTCTGAGGTCCTGCATTATTCCATCCACTTTGAGAAATACCTCGGTTCTACTGGCAGCAAAACAGCCCCAGTGCATGATGCATAATGCTCAGTTCCTCTGGTCATTGTGGCCACGCAATCTTTGTCTAGACTGTAGATAGTGGTCGCGCAGCATACACTTCATGGCCGATCTGTGCCTTGATGGTTTCTGGGATGTTCCTGACCATCTGGACCAATTTCCTCTCAGCTGAGGGTGAAATGCTTCATCTTCTACTTCACAGTCTTCTGTCAGACCATGGTAAAGTTCCTATACCTTCCATCAACTTGTACTTGTCAAACAACCCCTTTTTATGTTGTACGCAGAGAAGCTACTAGCTGTTAGTCGTGATCAATAACAGGAAGTTAAGAGGCCTTGGCCTTGGCAAGTTGAAAAGGTTTTGGTTAAAAACTTTCAGCAGCACTGAATTAATAATCTAAGTTGGTGTATGTGTATGCTTTTGACCCTGTTTGTATAATTTTGACCCTGTGTTCATTTCCGAAAACCCAAAATAAATAGCAACTTGTGCACACGTATGTTGCACGTTCTTCCCCAGAAAAAAAGAAGAGAAAAGTCCAAAGAAACCACTGAAAGCCCAATACAGCCATGACATTCATGTCCATAATGACTGCATGTAAACTTCTGACCTCAACTGTAAACACTTCATGTGTATATTGAAGCAGACAGCTGCAGCTCCAACGTACTGTAGCTAGAAGTGTTTGCCTAAATTAGCATACCATGCTCGGCAAGACTGTAAAAGCAATCCCATGCAGATGATTTTGCCCTCGATCTGCTAAAACACTTACCCACATAGGTTCAGTGATTTATTAAATATGAAATGTCTTATATGAACACTTTTTTTCTGCTGTCATAGCAGAAATAAGAGCTGTTGCAGTACGCTCATCTAAATGTGCTAATGCAAGTGTTGGCTTAGGTTCTGTGGTTAAGGGCTCCTGTGAGGCCACTGCCTCAATGATCATTTGTTTCTCCACAGAGTACCCAGCCACCCCCCCCCACCCCCACCCCCACCCCCACACACACACACCCTTCCCCATAACACACTCAGCTAATCCACACTGCTCTGCTGTTCCCATACTGCCCTGGTCAGCAACTACGTCTCCACCAGAAAAGCTAGTCCCTAGACCGTGGTGATTAAAATGTCTCCTACTCACACAGGATTGTGTCATGTCAAAAATGCCATGGATTTGATTGATGAGTCTGGAAGAGTGTTGATCCAAGATAACTAAGCAATCTTGCTAGGCAGTAATCTGTGTGTGTGAGTGCAGTCCATATTTGTAGCAACCAGGGACTAAAAAGAGACTTTAACCACATTTTCTACGAAAAGCCAAAATTGGTGACAAGTAGATTCTTCATCAAGTACAATGGCGAGGTGGCACATCTGCTCTGTTAGTGTGGCAGGAAATAACTAAGCTGGAATTCTGAGCATAAAAGCTCTGTGGTTCTACTCTACCCATGATTCTCTCACAATGATGTCATTTCACAGGAATACAAAGAATACAGCGACGACAATAATGGCTTTTTATCTTCACTCACGCATTCCTTAATGGAGCTGCACCCATGTATGGTGCTGCTGACTGCTGATGTCTGAATAGCAGTTTAGCCAAAGTCAAGGAATAAAGATATCCTCGGGAGGTATGAAATACAGTTTGTGTAAATAGAGAAACGAACACATGCCAAAAAAACCACCGTAATGCTTCATTGCTATATTTTTTTGCTGAAACACGAATAGATGACAACAGTTTAACAACGCCATAATTGTTTGTAATGTCCAAGCGGATGAGGTAATGAACAAATTCCATCGCCGCGTGCAAAGCTGCATGGATCTCGTTCTCAATTTCAAAGTCTGTTTCACTCCTCCACACTCAGAGACAGACTTCATTTGACTAATCTACACCACTCATCCATGGAAGAGGGCTGGCTGGAGTCTGCACCATGTCTGTAATCTTACCCTACAGCTCTACACCCCCTACCCACACACCCATCCCCCTGGTTTCCAACCAAATCACCCAAACCCTGTTCACTTAAGCAAAATGACGTCATCACACAAATTACCAAGGGAACAGGACTGAAGGGTGTACCTGGAAGCAGAGAAAAACGGAGCGGAAGATTCCTGCACACAACACACAAACAAGACTGTATTAAACTTTTCTATTATCGTCTCACGGCTCAATTGTGCTTCTGCTCCTCCATATCACTTCTCAATTGCTCTTCTGCTTCCTCAGTGCTCAGCTGGCAGGGAGGCTGATTGTGGTAATTAGAGCAGCAAGCCAACAACTACAACCGAGTTCTCGTCCCAGGCCCCACACACCCTCCAGAGCCCACCAAATGAGTTTAACCAGGGATAAAAGTTGGAGAAGCTGCCACAAGACAAAAGGGTTTATACTAAAAATAAGTACTAAAAGCAGCTCTCTTCTCCAAAGCAAGGAGACATGTTGACCGTAAATGATGTTTAGCTCAGGAAATAAATGCCAGGCAGCCACACGGTCGCAAGATCCCACATCTGAAAAATAAAAAACGAAAGGTCTGCACCCAGGAGACGCTGAGTGGACCTCAAGGAGCCAATTTAAACCCTCCCCAATCTTATACATTTTCATGACCAATCAATCAGGACACAATGGCACATGCACATATAATCTCCGTCCTGCACTCAGACGCCTCTGTGCGACCAGACGTGCGAGTGAATACTGATAGAGTGCACATGACACACGGCCACAGTTGCTTAATGAGGTACAACCCAGCACAACGCACGCACATGCATGCACGCATGCTCACACCCTGATTGAGGACAGTATGAGTGGTGCTTTCCCAGCTGTCGCCTGATGTCAGATTGCTGTCAGCACCATGATGCCAGGAATAAACTGCTCTGGTGTGTTTGAGTGTGTTTGTTGAACAGCAGGCCTACTGCATATCTTTACTAGACCTTGATATCCCCCGAGCCCCCACCACACCCACACACACACAAACACACACACACGCATACACACACAAACACATGGTGGCTTGCTGGTACAAAGACCCCCCACTTCTTTCCACCAGGGCCTGTCACATACTCAAACAATGAGATTAGGCCTCTGCAGACGCTCTTTCTCTGCAAAAGAGATAACAAACCTACAGGAACAGAAGGGACCTGGAGATCTGTAGTAGACGCAGCAGCGACCTGCAGTTTGAGGCATCAAGCATCATTACATGTTCCTGATATCGCCCGATTTTTTTCCTGCATTTGTTTTTTTGGCCGAACATTGACTTTCTAAAAAAAAAAAAAACATTTTTTTTTTTTTTTTTTTGGCAAACATTGAAAGAAAGCTGCTTTCTGCTTCAAACCTTGGCTGCCAAGTATATTCAGCTTAGGAAATAACTGAATCACAATATCCCACATCTGAAAATTTTTACGCCGTGATTCCTCCTTTAAATATGAAAGAAATCGACATACACATCAGCACCCAGGACATCGTGTTATTATTTGTTGTGGGCAGCACTGTCGACATCCAGTTTGTGGCGCATACCAACAGTCATCATTTGGTCACCCACGGTCTGAGTTCTTCCATAAAAATGACACTTTGCATGGTTTACAGTCCTGACAGGAGCCTCATATACAGCTTCCTGGCTTGTGAGTCAGCAATTCTACTGATTCCGTTCCATTTTCTTAATTGATTCATGTCTATTTACTTGAATTGTTTAAAATCAACATCTTCGTGTACTTCTCACACGAACTCCTCAACCATTAAAGGTTCATTCGGCCTCGATGTCTTATCACATGTGTATCATAATATCATAATCTACTAGTTTAAATGTTCCCCAACAAACCCAGTCCCATATTTACTCCCATTCCTCTCACTGCTTGGTCCCTAAGCGGTTCTTCAGTTTGTTTATGTATTAGTTGGAAAAACCTAAAGGTGCCATGGAGATCTGCTTTACAGTGCTACAAGGATCCAAAGCAGTGCATAAACAAGCAGAAGAGAGAAAGTTAGGAGTGGAACCAAACACAAGATGCAAAAGTTTATACAATGGGTCAACATTGTGAAATAGCCTGAGGGACAAGAAAGCAGTGCTGAGTACTAATTCAGACCACTTTCCCAGCCCCCTAAACTCCAGCCTGGGGATTGGAAAGCGTGCACGTTGTCTGACCTGCTGGTCTGCTGATCCGGGCTCTTCATGCTCCAGGTTTGCAGAACTAGGGAAGCAGTGTCGGATGAGCGGCCACGCTGCGCGTGCACATGCCGGCCCGGGGTCTCCGAGACTGAGCGCGCTGAGCACGAGCCTCTCCTGGCGCTGTTTCAGCATCTCCAGCTCACACAAACCCGCCAGAGTCGCCTCCAGTCTCTCCTTATAGCGGCTCCGCTCCGCCGCCAGCGCAAACGAGAAAGCGCGCTGCATCCTTAAACCGCTCCAAGTGCGTTTGTATTATTATTATTATTATTATTATTATTATTATTATTATTTTAATAACTAAACACTCTGGAACACGCGCAGAAAAAAAACAACCCGGTAGTCTTCCTGCACGTGCGTGTTGTCCCGCGCAGCGCGTTAACATTCCCCCCTGTTACTCATGCCGAAAAGCCGCAGTGTGAGGCCACAATCCCGCTCTTCCCAAAAGTCCGGCTCCGCTCTCCATCTCTGCTCCAGCTTCGCCTGGACTGCATGGGATTCTTCTGCAGCTGTCAAGTGCTGATTAGCATACCACCCATGTGGCATTCTTATTGGTCCGAGTGCCTCCCGAGCTGATTATTATTCATGAGCTGACCCCGCCCCCTCTGAGGGTTTGTGGCGGTTGTATGAATTGACGGGTTTCTAAAATGCAAAACAGTCCAGAGCAGAAATTTGGGGGTGGTTTGATCAATTCAGGGACCTCTTCAAAAGCTCTGATGAGACACTGTTTTCTGACAAAAGGTCAAGATATTTAGGAGTTCTGCTAGAGGGGGCTGAGCGGTTAGCACGGTCGCCTCACGGCGAGAAGGTCCCGGGTTCGACACAGAGTGCCTTTCTGTGTGGAGTTTGCATGTTCGCACCGTGTCTGCGTAGGTTTCCTTAGGGTACTCTGGTTTCCTCACACAGTCTAAACACGTGCACATTAGGTGGATTGGCTACCCTAAATTGCCCATAGGTGTGCGAGTGCCAACGACAGACGGAGCGAGGCGTCAGTTGGGGTATTCCATGGTTGCGTGAGATGATACAATGACGAGGTGGCTTGTGGGTGAAGATAGCGGACCATGCACGGCGCGGGAGTAACACTACGAAGAAGAAGAAGAAGTATGAATTGACAGTTTAAAAAGGCAAAACAGTCCAGAGCAGAAATTTGGGGGAGGTTTGATCAATTCAGGGGCGGTTCAAAAGCTCAGACGAGCCACTTTTTTCTGACAAAAGTTCAAGATGTTTAGGAGTTCTGCTAGAGTGGTTAGCGCTTTCGCCTCACAGTGAGAAGGTCCTGGGTTCAAGCCCCGGGTTCGACATGGGTGCCTTTCTGTGCGGAGTTTGCATGTTCTCCCTGTGTCTGCGTGGGTTTCCTTCCACAATCCAAAGACATGCACATTAGGTGGATTGGCTACCCTAAATTGCTCATAGGTGTGTGAGTGTGCCAACAACAGGTGGAGCGACACGTCGGTTGGGGTATTCCATGGTCGCATCAGGTGATACAATGCTGAAGCACAATGGCTTGTGAAGACAGCGGATGAAACGAGACTGATGCTAGGATGAAGAAGAGAAGTTCCGCTAGAGGGAAATAATGTTTTATGCTTTCCACCGCATCAAAAGATTTTACTGATGTAGGAATAAATAATCTGTAATTATGAATCTGATAGTGTGATCAAATCTGATTGTTTTCTTCAACGTTGCATGAAATACATATTCACAGGTTCAATTACTTTCTTTCTGGGGAGTGTGTTTCTCAGTGAGACATTTAAATTAAACAAATTTCCAAAGTCCCATCCTGGATGTTACCACACACAGCCTGACTGCACCCAGGGCTCCAGGGAGTCACCTTCATCCTGATCAGAGAAAGTGTTCAGTAAAGACAAGGGCATGAATCAACATTTTTACAAGTTCAAATCAAAGATAATTCTTTTTTAATAATATCAGATTCAACCTCTTATCTGTTTTTCAGTTTATTACTAACTCACAGACTTCAATGAAACAAATGATTTTTTTTTTTTTGCTAGTCCCACCCAGGATATTATCTCTGTCTGGTGCATGAGCGTTACCAAGGTTGGCTCTGGATGCACCACGTCCCTGATCAGAATAAAGCATTTAATACAGCTAAATGGGCATTGTTCTTATTTTATTGTAAGACTTTACATTAAAGCAAGTTATACAAAGAGGGGCCCAAAAAATGTATACACACTTCAACATAAAAAAATCTGTATTACTGTACACACGTTTCTCTTCAGTCTACTCACTGCTCTCACATCTCTACACACTGATGCCATAATTCAATTTGGATTAAAAAAAAAAAAAAAAAAAGGGAACACTGCTGAAGTGTGGGTATATTTTTGGGCCCCTCTGTATTTCATGGAGTAGTAGGCCAGCCTTGCAGTAATATCCTGTTACAGTGGGTTATCACTGTATGCATGAAGGTTTGGACAGAACTGGTTTGTAAAGCCGCAGTACATGATACAGATGTCTTTAATAGTAACTAGCCTTGTAAGCAGATATGTAGTAAATCTGTATAAAACATAACTGAAAGGCAATTACTTGCAATTTCTGGATTCCTCATCAGTAACCGAAACAGTCTACAGCACTAGTAGGATTAAAGGTTTATGTTGTATTATTTTAACTTAAACTGAATGTGCTGTTCAGGTATAAATTTCAGACATTTCAAAGTGCCAAAGTCTTTATTACACTTTCGGCTTTGCATACTGGCAGTCACTTTACTTATACTGATGCAATAGTGCCCTCAAGTGGGGAGGAGAAAACCCCAGCTGTGTGACTTCTACAGTAACATTATCATTGTTGAAAATTTAAAACAAATCACATCAATGAGACACAGGTGGGATAGTTGGTAAGTGTATTTATTGTTTTCCCTGTTACATCCTTACTGATTAACACAGCATTACAGAACTTAGCATGGTGATATTGACATACACCTCAACTCTCTGGTTACTGCTGACACTAATGACGCCGCTTTACGTGGAGATCGGGATTGGGGCTCTTAACCGGGAGGCCAGCCGAGCTGACGGCCACCCAGGACATGAAGGTGGACGTGGTAGACTGACTGACCCCCATGAGGGCCTTCGTTCAACACCATCCTGTAACCATTGGGCAATCCCACCTGCTCAGCACACTTCTTGCCAACAAGCATCAAATGTCCAAGAAGCTACAGAAAGAGAGAAAGACACACAGACACACACACACAAATAAACACACTTATGATTGGATTATCACATGAATTTGGGCTTTATAAACTTTCCTTGGATAATAATGCATTAATAAGCTGTTGAATGCCATTCTGCCTATACAGTGACAAAAGTTCATTTTGAACGTCAATAATGTATATAAATATAGTACAGCAAACTAATCAAATATAATTTTAATTTAACCTATATTATCACGAAAGTATTTTTATTTAACCTTTTGACAATCAAAACTAAAAAGAAGGGGGAAAAAATAATAAACGGGACACTGCACGGACATGTAAACTTTCGTTAGCAAGTTTTGTTTTGTCAAACCGATGCACTTTCACAATGAAAAGCGAATTTACTTTATACTTGGAAATTTCACTTCACTTTAATATTTTAAGTTGGTTCCTTTCTCTCTTTGTTGTTCTTGTTACATATATCCAGGATTGAAGTATCAAATGTCTGCTCACTAAGCAGAGCAAAAAAAAATGAAAGAAAGAAAAAAGAAAAAGAAAAGCACAACCTTGCGTTGGATTGTAACTTTATCCTAAGACCTTATTTCTAAGAGTGCTAGACTGAAAAATAAAGCCTGAGTAGATATTTGAGTTGCTCCAGCTGTGCTATGGCAATTAAACAGGCTTAATTGGACAACTCGCAGTATTACTGTGTTGCGAAACAGCCAGATGGCGGGACAGATGAACTAATCCACAAGTTCCTGCACCGCTCAGAGGTATTTGTTAAATCCGATGTGACGCCAACAAGTCAGAAGTGTCAGTATATCCCATAATAATCAGGTGCGTGTATATCTGGTCCCAGATAAGTTAATGTTTCCACTGGAAATCCAAACTGTGTCTTAGCTCCCAAATCCCGTCTCTCTAGTCGTTTACCTGAGGGTCACAACGACTCTGTTGGGGAGCTAATCGCTGCTAAAGATTATAAAATTCAACAAATATGTTCACCTGTGTCAGATTATGCACATCAGGATCCACTTACCGCTGCATCACTGTCCTCAGCTTTCGAGATCTGAGGAATGGGTTTTCTGGGCACGACCAAAAAATGAGTAGGAGCCTGTGGAGCCACGTCATGGAAGGCTATGCACTTGAAAACAGAGAGAGAACAGAATAGTGTAATGAATGCATGGCACTCGCTCACTCCCAGAATATTAAAACGTTTGCAATGGCGTTTCACTGAGCACCTCTCTATCGAGTTTTTGAATCAACATTCAGATGATTAGATCAGACTTGCATATGTCTGTACAGAATTCGCTGGAAGTGACGTATCAGGAAGGAAGACTCCGATCGGAGTGTCGCAGATCATTTGTGCGCCTCGATGCAAAGCGTCTTTGCCACTTTACATGTTTTTTCCCATCCAAGTATAAAGCCAAGTGTATGCATGTGTCTTCCAATGTTCAAAGGATGTTCTGCAAAATAACTTGAGTGCAAGGGATGCAAACAGCCATGTGTTCATGTATGTCCTGACATGGAAAACCAGGAGACACAGAAAATTTTGATCCCGTTTTGTAAATCGATTCTTTGGTCATAAAACGAACATGGCTGATTTAGAGCCGCTCAGGCCAAAGACACTCGACCTCAACGTTCCAGCAGTGCCAATCTGCCTAAGAGCGTGACCGCTGCTGTGACATTTGTCTAAAAGCCATCAATAAAAAAAAAAGCCACTGGATGGCATGAAACTCAAGAGTTGGCTAGGAATACGTTAGTGGCAACAGAATTTTTCTGCTTATGTGAGCCCCTTTTTTCTTTTTTTTTTGGCATGAGCAGAAAATCATGGTTGAATAAACTAAACACATCATCACGGTCTTTTACCATTCAGCCAAGATTTTATTTGGATACCATACGATCTCAGAAGCAATTCTCTTAAACGTGAGTAGACAAGCAGGCCTATAAATAAAGTCGACTTGGATCTAATCTTGTCTTTAAAGGGAGCGTTCCACAGCAGAACTTGTCTAATAGTTAGACAAAATGCTATTGTTCACATTTCAATTATGAACATGAAACAAAGCTGTACTAAGGCATGAGTGGAATTTATCTTCCAGTTAAAGAGCTCCATGGAGGTTTAAATGTGTATTTTTAAATTTTAATAGCCAATTGTAACGTACAATATTACAAGGTACACACTTGGAGAAACAGCCGTGGTTAAACATAAACTTTGATAACAGGGATGATCTGTTGCAACAAATGCGAAACCAGGTCAAATGGGGTAATCATATTTAAAAAGTAATGCAAAGATCATGACATTACTTTACAAACACTGCCTATTTGCTTTAGGCAACTCTGATTTGAGCTTGCTTATTCTTGCTGAAAAAGCTGTTTTGCTATTTACAAACTTATTCATTTTCAAGACAAGGTTAATACTGATGCAGTAAAAGAAGTTTCAGTGAAATATTTAATATATGTGTTAAAATGCCTAGTCTGCATTTTGTCTCTGGTTATCTGTATGATACACAACTATAGCGTACACTGTACACCCAAAGGTTTGGCCTGACCATCACACTTGTAAGTGTGCAACTGCCTAGAATGACCCTGTGTGCTGTAGGAATAAGATTTCTCTTTACTGAAACTAAGGGGCATGAATCTTTTTCCTTAGAACAATTCCCCTGTGCAACATGAGGTCTATAAAGAGATGATTTGCCAAGCGCAGAGTAGAAACGTTGGAATATCCTGCACAGAGCATTAACCTAGGTCTGGGCGATATATCAATAAATTATCGTGATAGCGATATGAGCAGTTATACTGTCAGCCAACTGAATATCGTTAGTATCGTGATTTACCAGAAACTTCAGCTTTCCTCCAGAAATGAGCAGGTAGCTCCAGTGTTTTTACCACCCATGAATACATCAGTGAAGAGTCTGTGTAATGTAGCATGACGTTTAGACTTAAATAATTAGCTTAATAACTATTAGGTCTGTTATATTACAATCTTACTGCGTGCCCAAGAGCTCGTGACCACCCCCTGGCGCCAGTCTGCATGTACTGCATGCTCTTTTGTCTCAAAGCATCATATATATCGTGATAAATATCGTCATCGTAAAAAATAGCAGAAAATATCACAATATAATTTTTAGGTCATATTACCCAGCCCTACTTTAACCTCGACCCCACTGAACACTTTTGGGATGAACTGAAACCCTGAGTGCACCCCAGGTCTCCTCTCCCAACATCAGTGCCTGACCTCACTCCAGTCGCCGAATGATCCCCACAGTCATGTTCCCAAATCTCCTGGTTCTGAGAGAGTGGAAGTTATTACAACAGCAAAAAGGAGAGTTTGGAACGGGCTCATGTGGGTGTGATGGTCAGGTGTTCGCATACTTTTGGCAATACCGTTTGTATGAGATCTAATCTAATCTGTGTAGTTCTGGTATAATTTTACTTGTATTTGGGAAACTGGATGCTTCAGTATGAAGTACAATAACCTTTATATATGCACTATATCAAATAATAGGTACAACACTAATCAGACATGAATTTCTGCCTGCATTCAGTTACCCGCATGCCACAACTGGTTTGTCCAAATTTCTTTTTGAGCAGATATCAGATCAGATCTGTGTATTTCCATGTTCATTTTACTGAAGAGATTCTTAAACTTAAATTCCCCAACTCTCTTTAAACATAATCCAACCACTGAAACATCAGGCTTATTTAAATATACCTATAATCATATTTTGTCTATTTATAACAACCCTAGTGCTTTATATTCCTGGACTTTCCTCCTACACCAAATAGTGCGTTATTAGGATTTATGACCAATCGAGTTAATAATTATTCATTTTTAGCTCAAATTAGAGGTTTGGTAAAAGTGGACTGTAATTTTTGGAATTTTAACCAGATGATAAAAGCCCACTTTAAGAGCTGCAGTTCACCACACGCTGTAATTCCAGCAAACCGCCGCTAGAGGCGATCTACAGTAAGTACAGTACTTCATCTTATCTAACGCTAAATATGACTTCTGTACAACTTGGCGCGCTAGGCGTTAGCAAGCTAGCAGTGCTACATAAGACAGTGGACAGACGTCTTCAGCACGACTTTTTATTAGAAATGCATGGATTTTTTGTTTGTTTATTTGGTGTTTACATGCAAGGCAGTCCAAGGCTAATGCAGCGGTTATCTGCACGCGCGCTGGTCGAAGTGTAGCAACCTTACAACTAGCATGAGCTACTAGCTAACAAAAATAAACACCCACCTGGTCATCTTCGTGTATTATTTTAGCAGGAATCTCCTTACGAATGATTTTGCCGAAAATAGTATCTCCTCCGGGTTGTGCAGATTGCGCCTTGGCTACCTCGTCAGCCATGGTGCTGAATCTGGCAAACTTGATCAACTGCAGCTCCACTCAGTCCGGGTGGTTGATGCAACCGCTCGCGAATAACCTTTTTTGCCGGCAGGCCGGGCGACGTCATGAATATTCATGAGGAACGTGATACCTGATTGGTCGGTGAATGAGGAACTAGCTACCGGATTGGCCGGTGAATGCCATTCGGTTCACTGCGTTGTTTTGGAAAGAAAAAAGAAAATAAATAAATAAATAGATAGATAGATAAAAATAACAACAACAACAACAACAATAATAATAATAATAATAATAATTAGTATCTGAACTGTATAGCTGTGGTGGTTATATATATATTA
>JAQMCW010000009.1:12556464-12572748 GCA_030068335.1 Chrysichthys cranchii
TATATGTGTGTGTGTGTGTGTGTGTGTGTGTGTGTGTGTGTGTGTGTGTGTGTTTAAACTATAAAAATCTCTGGACACACCCTTTCGTGCAATTAAAAAAGTGTATAAACTACCTAACATCTACACTGGACTGCACTGCCACTGAAACGAGGCTAGGCTAGCATGTTGTGTGTCCCAACACACTGCCTTCACTGCACCTCTCTACCTCCAATTCCTCATATCTTTGTCCTTGTTTGTCTGTCTCCCTCTCTGCATCGGATAAGTCCATGTCCTGCTAGCACAAATGGATATAGGAGTTCCCAAAATGATACACTTCACAATGATTCAGTACTTTGAATTGATCCCTAAGCTAGGGTTAGTGTTAATCATTTCTGGGTCTCACACATTAAACACTATCTCTCTACCTGTTCATGTAAGTAATACATGTTCTGATGAGCTTTCATTACCAGTTTTAGGTTTTATGTGCATTACTGCTAAAGTTAGCTTAATTTCAGCTCATTTACACAGTTTGTGGTGTGGTGTTTGCCTCAAAACAGCCACTTAACACATGTTTAGTTCACCAAAGTAACACACAGCTAATCCTGCTCAAAAGCCAGCTTAGAAAATACCCATAAAATATTGTGTATATGCTAACACAGGACTGATCTTTTAAAAACTTAACATGGAGGAAATTGTTTTGACTGAATGTTGGATGTGTACGCGTTGACACCTTAGCATGCACTGATTTCTAGTAAGCTTTAAAGCCTGTTCATATTGAGTCAGGTGTAGAATTTACCTCAAATATCTATCTCTCTTTGTATTACAGACAATTTGACAGCTTTATCTTATTAACTGAAAAATAACAAACCATCTATAAACACCTAACCAGCCTATTTATCATTTATAAATCAACAAAAGGTGAGTAAACACTGTTTTGTAATTACAAAGGTACGTAAACAGCATTTATGTGCATTTACCCTTCATTACACCCCTAACCCCTAACCCTAACTTTGTCATCTAGTCCAGCAAAATGAGTCACAGTGACCCTTGTGGAAATGTTTTTCTTTTGGACTTATATACAAATGAAACGATGGAGTCTCATTTTACTGAATATAACATTCTACTGAAAGCCCATCAATACCAGGAGCTTTGCCTTTTTCACAGAGTGGAAAGCTTTACTGATTTCATAACTTGTTCTCTTAGAGCCACATACTGCGTTGTAGTGATCAGTAATAACAGAGTCCATTTTCAATTTTATCCGTGAAGCGCCTATTGCCTCGGGTGTTAAACCTAGAGGAGTATAGGTCTTCATAAATCCTTGTAACAAATTTGGGAATTAAATGAGGCTTGCTATTATTAACACCATCAATATTAAGAGTAGTCAGAGTCTTTCTTTGGCCGTTTCATTTTTCTAATGCAAAAAATAACGAGTTCCTTTCACGTTCCTCCAGCCATTAGCCCTCGATCTAATTAAGGCTCCTTTAGCTATACCCAGATAAAGCTCGTCGAGTTGTTAATGTCTTTTACATCTGGCTTTTCTTTTTGTCTGTAATATTCTCTTTGGTGGTTAACTCATCTATTTTCTTTATTAGCTTTGCCTCTATTTGATTTTTGATTGCTTTAATCATGTTACATCTGTTAATAATAATATGCTTGGTCTTACATTTTACTCCCACGTTTGCTTATATCCCTCACTTAAATTAGTAAATATTTCACTATTCAGATTTTTCATTCTATCCAAATTATTCTATTCTATTACTATATTCTATTTTATTTTATTCAGATTATTCATCATTAAAGCATTATTTATCTTCCAATAGTCTTGTAATGCTAAAATACTACAAAGGCCACCCAGCTTAATTATTATCTGCTTATGATCAGACAGTAGGGTAGAGTAGGTCTGGTTCTTGAACTACATTAGAGTGAGTGTATGATGCAACATCCAGCGGAGATGGCTTGAAGATCAATAAAAGGCTGGAGGTACATCTTATATGGAGTCTCCAGGAGCTTTCACACTGCCTGTCAAACTGAGACATGCATTAGGTAGTCTAGGCATGCATAATGGAATTAGTAAGACTACTACCCAGAGGTTGATCATTTTCCTTTAACAGCATGCTGTATATATCTTCCTCTTATAGTTTATAGCTATTTATTAACATTGTGAAACAAGTTATTTCCTGTTATCATTTTATGACCTACAGCAGCTGCAAACTCTGTTTCGTTCACTTTCTCTTGAAGTTAATGTAAATAACTTCATTAAGAAGTTAAGAAATAACTTAGTTAAGATAAATAATGCAGCTTGTTCTTAAAACAAGCACAATTATCATCGCTCCTGAAGACTTTCCAGGTGCAGAAAACCTTTGACAAGGGCTGTCCCTATTTAGAGGACATCAGTTAGGTATAGGATTTGGACCTAAATTATTGTGATTGAATGAGAATGTATTTTTATATTCCAATGAATATATCAGGAAAAAATGCAGGAAAAAAACCCTTGCAAATTTGCTCACGTTGTGTTGCTGACACTAACAAACCGCTCCTACACGGCATCTTTAAGGCTATTGTAGACTGTAAACAGTACATGCAAAGAACTTGTGCAGATTCTCTCATATCTAATCGTCCTACATAAAGGGCACTGCTTGATACAGTACTGACACAGATGACCAGGGACGAAGCACAGGTTTATGCATTTCAACATTTATTATAAATAATCAACTGAAAGCTTATTTTAGTTGCCATAAAATAACTTGAGTCGCAAAGCGAAAATGATAAGAGATGCACTTTGTTCGCCGCAGAAGAGCTTCATAAAAATGACAACAAAAAAAGGCTGAATACAGCAAATGTCTGAAGGCAACCAGTACCTTAACACAATGATCCTACTGCAACTGGAAAACAAAAGTTACAGTCATTTTAAAAATACTGCAGAAATAAAAAATATTTTATAGTATAAAGAAAATTTTAATTCTCTTCAATCCCCTTTAAAGCACATTTACGGTACTTTCATTAACATTGTCCCCATGGAAATATATTTATTTATTATTTATTTATTCATGGCGGTGTTTGTGTCCACTTTAACCTGGAAACAAGAGCACTTCTCATACGGCTTTAATGGCAAGGATAATACTGAACATTCACAGACGGTGGTCTTGTGATGAGAAATATGCTCCTGAGTAAATCAGCAGATTTCATGTTTTTAATAACGAGCACAAAACAAACGGCATTAACATTTTCCTAAATGACCTTTGGAAGACGCTGTGAAAGAGTCGACTGCACAATAAATACGTTGCGCCAAACGCTGCAAGAGTACCTTAAATTTCACACACTTTAGACATACAGACACACACACAATTAGTCTTTTGCCTTCAGGTACTGAGGAACTGAGGTAATCTCCTCTGACACTGACCGACAGCTGGAACGTCAGGAGGAAGTTCTGTTGCTGTATCCTACGCCTAAATGTTTCTCCAGCCACAGTTCGGCTAACTGCATCGCAGATGCATACGTACTCGCTTTGGACCCCAGGCACATTTTGTATTGCTTGGGCTCGAGATTAGTATCGCACTGGACAGGATGATAAACGTGCACGATGCCGGGTTCTTGTGAACGGAACACCTTTAAATCGGAGTTCATGATCTTCGTGAACAAGTCGACATCCTCCAGCCCCCAGCCTTGTATCGAAGTGTCAAAACCTCCAGCTTTTAGCAAGTCACTTTTGAATATACAGGTGATGCCGAAGCCGTAATCTCGCCAGAAGCCGGTCTTTTTGGTGAAGACAAAGTTGGTGTCTTCGGTACGGCTCTCGGCGAAGACGATTTTGGGATTGTACTGGCTGAAGACGACAGGAAAATAAGTCTGGCCCCCCTCAATGGTGTTGTCTCTACATCGCTGGAGTGCGTCACTACTGAACACCAGATCCACATCACAGAAAAACAGCAGGGAGTTATTATTAAGGCCAGAGGCACCCATTTCTAAGGCGAGACCCCTTGAAAACTCTCCTGTCATTGGTATTACGGACAGATCTGCTTTGGGATACTTATTATGGTACTCCTTAATCAAGTCCAAATGCTTCTCCTTGTCTTGGTTGCTCTCATTATCCACCAGGATGATGATTAGTTTTACATTCTGGTTAGAAATAAGGCAGACCTTCTCGAAATTGTCCATGAAGCGCACGAATGTATCGTAGCGACCTGTAAGCGGTACGAGGATGTGCACCTTCTTTTGACCCTGTTCGCGCGTCTCCCTGTTAGACTCGGCAAACTGAAAAGGATAGAAGATCTTGAGTGAATTAGAGAGAAGCGAAAAAGACTGAAAGTCGCTGTTGATTGCCTCCACTAGTTCAGCTACATCTAGCTGCTCAGGTTCATTAAAATAAGGCCTGCTAAAAGACTGCTGCAGGTAGACATGTCTCCGGACGGGCACGGTCACTTTTCGTCCTTTGTGCCTCTTGTAGAGCAGCAGAAGATCCAGGATGTACTCGGCGCCGTGTAGAGGATTCACCCTCCTATAACCGTACTGGATCTTTTTGAAGTCGATGGCACGGCCTCGAACTTTGGAGTTCTCGTTGATCATCTCCATCACCTGGAGCACCGTGTCCTCTAAGGCAGAACGCAGGACGGTCCCCAGGCCCTGCCGAGGCATGTTTCTTTCGCTAGTAGAGTACAGGTACCTCCCGTTAAGAAAATCCCACTCGATGACGTCTGCTCGTTCGGTTGGCTGGTAACGTGCGTACGAAGGGGGTGCACCCAGTTGCTGGTCCTCCCACTGCACCTCTGTGTTGCTGAGGTGACTCATGCTCATGCTCTCGCGATGGAGCTGGATGGTGTGGTAGCGCAGCTGCGAGATCTGCCGGCTGAGCATGTAGTTGTGCAGCCGGTATTGGTAGGCCGGGCGCTTATTGGGGTGCAGAGTGATGGCGTTGTGAATCTTGCTGCTGTGCAGTTCCTCAATGAAGCCTTTTTTGTGCTCGTAGTTTTCGTAGAACAGCTCCTGCATCTGTAAAGGGAGGAAAAAAAGAATAGACACTGGAAGGATGAGTACAAGAGTTATTTTATCGGTTAAACACATGACTAGGAATGTTACCCTTTTACTGCAGTGGTATCATCAAGGGTACATCTTTTGTACCTTTAGTATGCGTCTTTTACCTGGAAAGGTGCAAGTGCTCTACCCTTAAGTAGTTTTAGAGTAAAGTTTTACAGGTACATCAGTGTTCTTTAAACTCTACTTCCATTTTTAAAGGATTTTCACAGAAGATATACCCTCAATAGTACCACCTCAGTGACAGTTTGGCATGTTTATTTCTGAATATGATTCATTGTCATGGTGTCCCAGAAAGTAATAATCGTTGATTTGTTTGGGGAATCTGAAAGCTGATTTACAAATTGTTTGTTCAGAGACTGTACAGTCTATACCCACATGTGCTGCACTTCTTTTCAGTTTAACAGTTTGTAAAACATCTGTATGAGATTTGTTTTGTTTTCCTACCTATCCCTCCCTATAACAGGCTTAGCACAAGGCTGTAATTGATGAGTTGAGACTGTGGAGGGCGACAGATCCACGTGAAACATTCATGATACATTCCCTACAAATAAGGAAATGTAAAAACCTTGCTTTAACATATGCAGTTCTTTAGTCTAAGACAATAATGCTTTCAGATTGACACTTGGGTGTCTGTTTAAGAAAACTGAAATATAAATGTCTTGGCCAATCTTTGAGTAGGTACTGAGGAACCTTTTTCTCTCTCTCTCTTTCTTGAACTTACTTAGACAAAAGAAAAAGAAATGCAGCTTGTCATGTTACCAAGAAACTGCAAAGTGCTCTGTACTGATTTCCCTGGGCAGCAAAGCTTAAAGTTACACCTTTATGTGTGACTTTTACATCTCCTCCCAGAAAACTTCACCCTTTCAACACTTACACACAGGAACAAACAGCTACGATCTGAGAATATTCCGATTATGACTTCACCATCGCTGTGGTGTAACCTTTTAGGTTTATTCAACGAAAACAGCAACAACACCAAAAACACAGAACATTTTAACGTGTTAATGGGAAAATTATTCTCTCATGGCTCTCATAACCTAATAATAATTAACCGCATAAAAAATGTTTTGAGTTCACAGATTCAGGATACATTCACTCCTGCATTTTAATAACGACTTCTTGAGTAAAATCTACAGATTAAAGCAATGGATTTAACGGGTTAATTTCAGAGATTAACTTCAAGGGGGTTGAGGAAATATAATAAATAACATCACCACATGATCGGTACAGTTATAGCCTGCTGCGTACAGTTATAAGTGTGGCATGCTTGTGCCTGGTGATGCACCTCACAGCAAGAAGTTTCTGGGTTTGAACCTGCTGGCCAACAGGGGCCTTTCTGTGTGGACTGTCCGTATGGGTTTCCTCCAGGTACTCCAAATTCCTCCCACAGCCCAGAGACATACAGATTAGGTCAACTGACTACTCTAAATTGCCTATAAGTGTGAATGTGAGTGTGAATGGTTGTTTGTCTCTGTGTTAGCCCTGTGACAGATTGGTGACCTCTCCAGGGTGTACCCCGCCTCTTGCCCAAAGTCAGCTGGGATTGGCTCCAGGTTCCCCATGACCAGAACGAATAACCAAGCCATGACATATCTTAATGACAGCTCCACTTAAAATGATTAAAATAAAAGAAGGGAAATTAAATTTTCTCTTATAAAACCATATCTACCCTTCTTTTTCGTTTCCTGCAATAAACCTGTGTATCTCACCCGTCACCTTGACATGCCTGAGCTCATAGTGGGGCTAGCTGCCAAGTACCCATCATGCAAAAAGAGAAAAATGCTTGAGTCTGATTGGTTAATCCTGTTTCTCTCCACAGTACCAAGTAGCCAATAAAATATGATTAAACAAACTGAGGTGTTAAAAACACTGACTCATCACGTTCACTCCCTTGACCTTTAATCTTAACATCATTACCTTTTAGCTGGACCTTAACATCAGTATAGTACATTTACTGTGCAAAAGAAAAAGCCATCTGACATAATCAAACCTCCGACTAAGCATTTGGAACTGCCATGAAATACTTCCAGCTACAAAGGCAGATTAATAGCAAAACGTACCCCTGTCCCTTCACACAAACAAGACTGAACCTTTGCATGCAGTGCATGTCTTTATTACTCCCTCATGGGGAAATGAAGGTGTCGCAGTGGCATGATATTAACCTTCCTGTTATGTTAGCGTCTCATGAACACAGTAATGTTCCCGGGTCAGTTTGACCTGGGGCATGTTTAATTATCCAAAAGTGCAAGAAACCAAAAATCCCAATAAACATTGTTTATATCTCATTATTAACTCCATTATTAACTATTAATAATCACTAATAACTCTGTGTGTGTGTGTGTGTGTGTGTGTGTGTGTGTGTGTGTGTGTGTGTATGAGAGAGCCCGGGGTGAAATATGTCTCACAGTTGCAAAGAAACAAATAGTATTTGACACTTCTGACTCCTTTTAGCCTCCACTTTGACTGCCGAGTTAAATTGACCCGACCAGTATCTATATAAACATTTGGGGATGCGGGGGATTGGGAGTATGTGAAATGAACCATTTTCATTTTATATGTTGATTACACTCATTAAGCCAAGCAGAACAAGTTTCATACTGAAAAAACACTTGCAATGATTCATTTTTTAGTTTTTTTTTTTATCTTTAAGACGGGTCAATATGACCCACAACATAACAGGAGGGTTAAGAATAAGAACGGTGAGGTAGAAAGCAAATAACTACAAACATGACAGTGGGTGAGGGCAAAGGTGCATGAACAAAAGAAGAGTACTCAAAAAGAAACCGTACATCAAAACTGGAAGGAAGTCATGACACCACAAACAACAAGCAATTGTAACATACAAGATTAGTCCATAAACTGAAAAAAAAAAAATTCCATTCTCTTGCATGAGATTTTTGCGTGTTTGAAGATGCATAATGTCCTCTTTATGTCCTTTTACTGAAAAAGAAAGATGATGGTTTTGACATTCCTTGGCTGCTGTATAGCTCCTCCATTTTCACCCCAGTGTTCCAGACATTAGCAAGCACTTTTTCTCTGCTTGGTTCCTCCACTGTTCTGCAGAGTGCTGCTCCACTTTAGACTGCCAGATGATCTGAATACTGTTTAATCTTTAATTAAGTGTGACCCAGAGCGATGCGAGTTATTATTTACACAAGAATTTTTAAAAAATGGCAGCACAATACTAAAATGACCTCCATCTTAGTGAATGAAGGGAATTTTAATCTTCTCACAAGGGCATACAGATGACTAACTACGCTATAGTTCTCCGATTCAGCACAAGGTTGCATATTGTCTGGTCTGTGCAAAAAAACAAACCTTCTCCCAATAAAACCGTATCACTTCTGTAGCCATGTGGGTTCCGGCATTATGAGAAATTCTCTCATTTTGGAAAGGGCTCTCTGTGCATAGAAACTTTCAGCAAGTGCTGCTGGATGAACCTGAACACATAAATCATGATGGCATTACTTCAGACAGTCCCTTCTGTTAATCTGGCTTCCCAGCCAATCCCTGACAAATGCAGCCAACATCATCATATCTTTCGAACATTATTCTGTCTTCATCCTGAATCCATGACTATATCCATAAAATCACTGAAGCACCATTTCCCTTTAGACCACATTTTACAAGCCTAATGTGGTATTTTTTTTTTCAGTATTTTTATGGTTCATTTAGCAGTTCCTTTCAACTCTACATTATTTTGTACTTCTATTCATGCCCTTACACTTAAAACACAGAGGAACCATTGGCATGTCAGTTCTCTGTTCAGTTTTTATGCTTTTATCCCTTCACGATTTCCCAGAGAAGCAGCAGCATTTGCTATTAATATTATGGACATTATTCGATATCACCAAGTATCCGATATTGGAATAGAATATAGTAGATTATTAATTCAAGTATTCCTTTTATTAAAAATGAAAAAAAAAACAAACAAACAAATAGGTCTTTCTTTAAGGTCAGCTATGTAGGGTTTTATTAGTATCTATTACCAAAATTGGAATATATATTCCATAATATACTCATGGATTTTAGTGTATAATTACCTGTAACAAGAAGTCGTTGAGTTTTCTTAAGCTCAGAATGAGCCCTTTATATCTACTTAGGGAGCGGGTCCACATCTACGGAGCCACCATGTTGTGCCTCTACAGTAGCCCAGAACGGACAAACCACTAGAAAGCACCTTGTGTGTTTCGTGTTTTTATAAGTGGCAGTATGAATCCAGGAGGAAACACTGAGAGGACAACAAAGAAGAAGAAGAAAGGAAGACAATGAAGAAGAAAGAAGAAGAATCGATGTTTGCTGGTGCTGGCTAACAAGTTTGATAACCAAATTTTGAAAAAAAATAAAGGATCATACAAATTATTTAGGACAGAAAAACACAAGGCAGCGTGAATGTAAGTACTTGGGAGTATGATACGGGTACCTGACGGCCACCGTACGATCTAATATGTGCTTGGAAAGGGAGGGGTAAGGGAGCGGCATTCAGGTGGTAGAATTCTACATAGTGGACCTTTAATGTCAGTGTTGTCTGGCCATATTTGGAAATGGATTTGTTTTGCCTGTAACATTGTCTCTTTTATCGCTGAGGATGGGGCATCCTCAATTTTAATTTGACCACTATCTGTGCTTACCTTCTGCAGGTTGCATTATTTGGTTGCTACTAGCGCGGCGGGCCAAGTTACTGTGCTTTCCAGTACTGTTTAAACAACTAACTAAGCCTAATAACATTCTGAGCTATTTCGCAGTTCATTTTTCATTTCCATGATTCGAATTGTTATAAATTTGTACCTGATTGACAGCTGCACAATATACCGTTGCAGGTCAACTAACTATATGTTTTATATGTATATGTAAATCTAAGAAGTATGTCCAAGACTAGTGCATTTAGAAGGCAACCAAACAAAAGGCTGTGCAGCAAACTGACCTTTACACAAGTAAATAATAGATTCAGAAGATGATGTCAACCCAGTCATGCCACTTGCAGTCAGCATTTTCAGTGTACAGTCGATCCTCTCATTAACGAACTAATTGGGGGAGAGGTTGTCCGTTGACGTGAATAGTCCGATGATGTGAAGGGGGTGTGTGGGGGATTAAAATAGTGGAAATCCAAGGAAAAACACCACTAAGGTCCATAAAAGTGCTACCCAAGTACTGTACACATGACAAGCTTCATAACGGCCAATATAAATAGATAAGTACATTAAATACTAATGTAAATAAATATATAAATACAATTGTAAATGTCACTTCCCTTGTGTGTGTTCACACCATACTCCTCAGAAACACCAGACTTCATAATGAGCTCTAATTTCTGGCCATTACTAAGTTTGACACGCTTTCTCTTACCACTAGACTTATCTTTGGGTGGCATAATGATGGCACTGGGCAGAAAAACAGTGAAAAACACCAAATAATCGCCGAAAAAACAATATAACTTCACAACGACCACAGCTCAACCGACGCTTGTAAGCAACTAGTAGCACACACGCCGCTGCTGCCTAGCAGCCAATTGCTGAACTACAGGACTCAGATCGCTACATCCGGAATTTTTAAACTTTCGTACTGGACATTCCGGCTAATGGATTATGTATTCAGACCAGCGGATGTTGTCCGTTGCATCCGATATCTGTTAATGCAGTGTCCGTAGATGAGAGGATCGACTGTAATTATTTATTTGTAAAGTACTGCAGTGGACTGAAAAATCACTCTGTCCTTAAAGCAGCAGTACAGATTGCCTCACAGTGGCTAATTCAATGTCATAAATTATTTTTTTAAATAAGGTTTGTTGGAGCACACTAAACAGTTGCATGTCTGGGCTTTGACTAACCTGTGAAATAAGTCCACAGTATCTATGTGGTCCTGTTCTTATGGAGTGTTTTGTGTCATGCTGCTATTGGTAAATACTCAAGAACAGGTTGGTGTGATAGTGTTACCACTCTGATCTTGATTGTTGTCCTATAACAGCATCGTTGAAAACCGCTTATTCTTGTTATATCACAGCAATTCGCCAATCAAAAAAAAATGAATTGAGACGCATATTCCTAGTGAGCTGTATACATGTCCAAAGAATCCTCCTAAAATCCAAATAATATCAGCATATCCCACGTCTTCAGCAGAAAATGCTAAACTGGAAATAAGACCAAATTCAGAATATCCAAATGGAATATGCTGTTTACATGACTCCATCAAATTCTGAATATTTTCATATTTGGAATAATAATGGAATATTATCGTGCATGTAAACTTACTGACTGTGGTACAATAAAGCAATATCACACGATCCAGAGCTCTGCTGTATTGATCAGCACAGCTGTGATTCGGCAGTTTTTTATACAATAGTTTTACAAACAAAACATTAATTCCGAGTACTTCCCAGACCCAATACAGGCAAATATCTGGTTTATGTTTGCTCTGCTACTGGAAATGGATCCATCAGAAGCCACAGACGGTGAGTGCTATATTTTGCCATGCAACACACAGACTGCAGTGAGCTTGCTGCTGATTGGGCCCACAGTGATTTATACATTCTCATGCTTCCCCTCTTCCTTATCATCTCCATTGGACAAGCTTTCATATTCACGAAAAACGTATCATTTGCCGTGTCTGCTGATGATGAACTCTGCTGTATTAACTGCTTCAGTGTAACGAATGAAAGTTTTGGGGTGAACACAGACTAGTGGCGTGATCTGAACAGTGGAACGTATCAGTGTTGTTACTCTCAACATTAGCACTCGTGGAATTCCGCTTGGCCAATCAAACTGGTGTATAAACAGTATTAACTCTTCTTATCATGTGGTCACTGCTGACGGGGTAGAAACTGTTCAAAGGTCCTAGTAACACATGCAAACCAAGCAGATGCAAGTGGGGATCAGGTCACAGGTAGACACCAAGTCAAATGCTTGAAACCAGAGAATACAATCACTCACTCATCTTCCACTGCTTAATCCTGTTCAGGGTCACGGACGGAGGCTGGAGCCAATCCCAGCTGACTTTGGGCGAGAGGCGGGGTACACACTGGGCAGGTCGACAATCCACCGCAGGGCCAACACAGAGACAGACAACCATTCACACTCACATTCCCACCTACGGGCAATTTAGAGTAGCCAATTAGCGTAATCCCCTCTGTGCATGTCTTTGGACTATGGGAGGAAACTGGGATACCCAGAAGAAACTCACGTGGACACGGGGAGAACATGCAAACTCCACACAGAAAGGTGCCCAGGTCGACCCCAGGGATCGAACCCAGGACCTTCTTGCTGTGCCACCCACCGGAAAATACATTAACAAGGAATTTGGATGAGGAATTGAGAAACATGAGCTCATGCTGACTGAACTAAAAGTGCAATATACAGGGGCTTTGTTCACATATTTGCATTGCATTTCCCTTTCTCATACCTGTATTTATTCTGATTTCCTGTTTGCTCCTGAGCAAAATCCATAAACGTCGCAGCGGGTTTTGACTGTAGATATTTTGAAGGTCACTGCTGTCAGTGCAATTTGCTTGATTACGCTTCGGGTTTTAAAGTCGTGCCTAGAACAGCACATCTCTATTAGCTGCTCTACATCTAAATGATACCTGACAGTGCCATATGGGTGAATTACTGATTATTCAGGATGTGACACAATGTGCACCAAGAACTGTCAAAAAAAAAAAAAAAAAAAAAAAAAAAAAAGGTGTGAAAAGCACAACATGTTGTAACAAGGATAGAAATATTGCTAACGTATGAAGGCTTTAGGCAAAAACACCCACACAATAGAAGTGCCAAAACACTATTTGTTATTTTTCTATTCATAATTCAAATTAAAGAGCCATCTAGGCAACCCGTTTTGCATCAAAACAATGCTGTTGTCGGGATGAAAAATAAGATTACTAGCAAATAGTGATTATTCATCTTTAAAGGCTACCCCATTATGACCCTGCTCAAGTTTTTGCCTTAATGCCTTTATACAATAGAGTAAGTCTCATAAGAAAAAGCATTATTGATTGGTTTGCTTATGTCTGTGAATAAATAAGTATTCGTGCTGTCCTGTCTTAGCTCAAATCTATTATGTCTTGGGAAAAATGAGCTTACTCCACATCCTGCTCTTTATAGTTTGATTGTAAAGCAGTTTATAATGTCACAAATAAATGGCCTGATAAATGCAGAGCTTCTACACTGCAGTAGTTCATGACCATACAGTCTGGTGAGGAAGGACAACATTAATAATGACATAGCCTCAAATAAACCTAAGTTGAGAGGCTATCACACTTGACTTATGCAAAAAGGTTCTATCTAGTGAATGTTTTGTAGAAACCCCACAACAGTCAGTTGAGAGTTGACAACAGTCATCCAGCATACAGATTAGCATCTTGTTTTGAATGGTTTTATATGTCCACTTGTTCAAATGTGTTCAAGGTAATGTCATTAATCAGGGTTGCCAAGTTTCAGCAAAATGTTCATTCCTACTACAGCTCAAAAACCACACAAACAACCTGAATTAGAACAAAAGATTCAGGCAATGGAAAGGAGTTATTTTGATCCCTGTGGTGCACTGATATTTCGCATGTACAAACATTATCCACATCCATAATCCACCTTTTTGTTTCCCAATCTTTGCTATAGATCTTACAACAGAAACTGGTCTACACATCACACACACTTTGCCTTCTTTGTAAGAGTTTATCAGATTTAATTCTGTTTATTCGCTATAAAACAAGACCCTCCCGCTGCATTTTTTTTTAAACTAGCACACCCTGCAACCCTCTATTAGCGCTTTTTGCAGTTCCCATTTTTGACCACTAGATATAATCAATCAGCTTATATCAGCGTATAATCCGTCAAACTGGCAACATTTTAATCACTGGTTGCGCCAAAGTGATAATTCGTGTTTCAGCAGAA
The DNA here is from genome assembly GCA_030068335.1 of Chrysichthys cranchii. Taxonomy (NCBI): domain Eukaryota; kingdom Metazoa; phylum Chordata; class Actinopteri; order Siluriformes; family Claroteidae; genus Chrysichthys; species Chrysichthys cranchii. Next base: position 12,570,354 of record JAQMCW010000009.1, read on the forward strand.
TTTAAACCATGTAGAGTTTATGTGAATGAGATCCCTATGAAGCTTAAATTCCTGAGTGGCTGATATAAACAGACAAGTCACTGCTGTTCCTAAGCAAAATGCATAAAGCTTTGCAGATAGGTCTGTCCTGGGCATTCAGTTCACAACATGTCACATCAAATTTCCCTGGAATAACACAGCACTCAAAGAATTTGCTATTTCTGCTTAGCTGCAAATTATGAAACTGATAAAAACGACAACAAAAAAAATCTACTAATTAAATTACCACACCATTTACGGGAAGATTCTTTGTATACTGGTGTTAGCATGGGTCTGGATCTGAGATTCGGTTATGCCAGAGATGAATTAACAGCTTTTTATTGTGGCTGTGCCTGCCTGTGCAAAGCGGTGGGGACCTGAGCTTATTCATGTGAAGAAGAGGGATTAATTTCAACAGGAAGGCCTTTGAAGGCTCAGCCTGTGGGGAGGATCACTGAGCGCTGTGTGGTTTCAGCTTGATGAGTATTCAGAGTGAATTGACTTTGCACACTGTCTCTCAAGCTCCTCTTTTAAGGCAGCGGCATGCTGAATGTATCATTCGCAGGCAAGTTTCGAGTAGAGATAACAGAAGAGAAATTGATGTAGCACGCACCATCCGCACAGCCACTCTGCTTTAACATAACATGCTGTCTGAGTGCAGAGGGCTTAAAGAGGCTGCGAGCGATGATTTCGCTGTCTTAAATTGTACAGCGCCACGCTCCATACAAGTAAACTCAAGTGCTGCTGAGAATGCAGTGGGTAAAAGGGGGAAATGTTAATTTTAAAATCACCCCCTTCAGAATATTCCCATTTTGTTGCTTTACAGCCTAAAATGGAACCACACACAAATAATTAATTGTTCTGGCTTTATTTACTCAGTGCAACCTATAATATCCAAAACAAAGATATTATATCTACGGTTAAAAAAAATAATAAAAAATCAAAAACAAGAAACACTCAGATTGATAAAGGATCACACACCCTCCTAAACAATACTAGTAAACTTAATCAGGGGTAAGTAATCACCTTTTCCCTTGCACACCATGGTTACTGCTTCCACCTGCAATCAGTTGTAATCACTGGGATTAGTTAAGCATAAAAACGGCTATTCTTGAGGCACTCCCATGCTTGGTGGTGCAACTGAAGGCACAAATAACTAGGAGCCGCAAGCCACTTTCAGAAGGTCTCAGAGATAGAGTTATCTATCTAGAGAAGGCTAGACATAAGACAGGAGATGGATACAAAAAAAATTCAAAAGCTTTATCAATCCCTAGGAGCATAGTAAAGTCCAAAGAAAAATAAAAAGTGGTGAGTGTTTGGTAAATCTAGGACCCTCCCTGGATCCGGCCGTCCCTCCAAACCGGATGGAAGAACAAGGAGGAAACTAGTCAGAGAGTCTATGTCACAGAGTCCATGGGCCAGTCTGAAGGAGTTACAGGATTTTATGGCAAAGAGTGGTCATTGTGTGCATGTGACAACAATATCACAAGTGCTCCACAATTGTGGCTTGTTTGGGAGGGTCAAAAGAAAAAAGCCACTCCTTAATGAAAGGCCACATTAAGGCTTGTTTGAGCTTTGCCAAAACTCACCTTAAAGATAAAAGGCCGTAAAAGCTTAAAGGTGACTAAAATCAAACTATTTGGCCTCAATACCCAGCAGTACAAAAACCATACCTACAGTAAAGAATGAAAGTGGTAGCATCCTGCTGTGGGGGTGTTTTTCTGTAGCAGGGACTCGGGCTTTCTTCATGGTAGAAGGAAAAAAATGGATGGAGCAAAATACACTCAAATTCTTGAGGGAAACCTGCTGCCCTCTGGCAGAAAGTTGAAGATGAGAAGGAGGGAAAAAAAGGAAAGTCCTTGTGTGGCCTAGTCAGAGTTCAGACTTAAACCCTATTGAAAATCTGTGGAAGGATTTGAAGAAAGCAGTCCACCAACAGTTCTATAAGATCTGCAATAAAATTCTACAGGCTCTCTGATATGTCTCCCAGTATACTGTGGTTTTATTGAAGGTAAAGGACATGTCGGAGTCGACTATCAAAAAATAATCTCAATGTCAGGCTATTATACCATGCCATTAGTTTAACTCTTTCCAATGCATACTGATTTCTGCGAAGACTTATTCCACTGCACATTAGGGCTTCAAGTGTGGCTAATGTGCAATTAGTGCTAGGAGAGAGAAGGGCTTGACAAAGGCACAACTGTATTATTTAATTTCACTGGATGTACTGTATATCAAACTAAGACCCACATAACAGAATGAATGCATCTCCTGAAACTATAAGATACTCTGAGGGTAAGTCGTTTTTAATTTTGCATTGATTATTGCAAATAGCAGATCATGTTTTTTTTTTTTTTTTTTTTTTTTTTTTTTTGTA